>RJWH01009845.1:0-20104 GCA_004363575.1 Solenodon paradoxus
GGCAGGGAGGCAGGCATTAAGTTCAAGTCATACCATGTATCACACAGGAAAACATAATTCAAAATGATCACAGTCATAAATATAAAACCTAAATTGACAGAGCTTCTGGAAGAAACTTCTGTAACTTTGGTCAGAGCAGCAACAATTTCTTAACTAGGACTCCAAAAACATGATCTATAAAAGAAAAAATTGATATACTGAACTTTATTAAAATTAAGAGTGTCTATTCTTTGAAAGATAATGTTGAGAGAATGAAGATACTCCAAAGACTGAAAAAAAGTATTGGCAAATTATTTATCTGGTGGAGTATTGTACTTATATTTAGAAATTAATGAACTATCAGAACTCAGTAAGGAAACAACCCATTTTTTAACCGGCAAGAGATATGAGAAGATACTTAAAACCAAAGATAATGTATAAGTAAAATTATTTCTTAGTAAGGAAATTCAAAAACCACATGACATTCCTCTAGTAGCCATGAGAATGGCTAAAACTCAGGAGTGAAACATCAAATGCTGTTGAGGATAAGAAGTTAGTGAATCTCTGACGACGAGTGACTCTGGAACACAACCTGGCACCTGTACATGCTGCGCAGCTCCAGTCCTAGGTGACTCAGCCACAAGAAGTCCGCCCACACCGAGGCCTGCAGGCAAATGTCCACAGCAGCCTGATTCATAACAGCCAAAACAAGAAAACCATTCATCAACAGATAAATGAATAAAATTTTAAAAAGAAATGAACCGATACAAATCATTATGTTGAAAGAAACCAGGTGAAAAAATACACACTTTAAAGGTATATATTACAGGAGTGCTCTGATGGATCAGTGGTTGGGTACAGTCCACATGCATCCCAAGGACATGGGTTCATGTGGCAGGGTAGGAGAAGGAGCGGGGAGAACCAAGATAAACAACTAAATAAAATAAATCTATTTCCTCCTCTCTCTTTCTGCCTACCTACCTCTACTCCCCGTCATGCCTGCCTGTACCCTTCCTTTAACAATAAAAAAAAGCGCATGCTACAAATCCAAAACAGCAATATTCACAACAGCCAAAGGTGGAAGCCATCCAAGTGTCCATCAACAGATGAAAGATAAACAAAATGTGGTCTACCCATACACTGGAATATCAATCAGCTATAAAAACAAAGTTAGTTCTGACACATGCTACAAGATGGATGAACCCTGAAGACATTACGCTCAGTGACACAAAAGGACAAGCACTATGTCCAGTTACATAAGGTACATAGATTAATCAAATTCACAGAGACAAAAAGTAGAGGTTGGGATCCAGGGGCAGGGGAACTAGGGAGTCAGCGTTTAATGTGGACGACCTCAGTTTGGGAAGATGAAAAAGTTCCCAGCATGATTCCGCATTATAGCCAAGACATCCTAGGAAGAAATAGCTTTACAATAAATTAAGGTTTATAGAATTTGTGGCAGTTCCTTTCAAAGATAAGATATCAGCTGCTGAAAATAGGATTCTAAGGCAAAGGGGATAACACTGAGTCATCATGAAGAATTTCTTTCTGCACACAAATGTACTACTCCTCTAACATTTAACATCTAATCCTGGGATGAGGGTCAGACTGGTGTCCCGATTTGGAAGGACTCTTCTGTGGTTTTGAACAGGAGCAGATACACTTGGCACCAGTCTGCAAAAAGAACATGTATGTGGCCTATATGGCATAATCCTCTGCTTGCTGTTATCTAATTATCGGGGACATGAACCCATGCACATGGGACTGCATGAAAAGGGGCCAATCACTGGAAGCTGTCAGGACCAAGTCAAAGGGCCTCACCTGCCAACTTCTGACACCAACAGCACTGACGGCCAAAAGGAGACAGGTCGCGCTGCAATTGCATTGTAACCTCAAGATGCTGGGTTCCAAAATTTAAATTTAAATTTAAATATAAGGAACAAAACTTCTCCTATGTTAAAAACAATTTGCAAAGAGCACATGAATAAAACGATCTGCTGATCTACCAAGACCTGCCATCTCAAATGTGGGCACATTCTTGTGAAATGAGTGATTTCCACTCCCAGAAATTGCGTTTTGTTCCCTGGGGTTGTCTCACTCCCTCCAGGTAGCCCTGCTGGCTGTCAGCTCAGGTAAGTTAAGTCCTTTCCCAACCCTGGCACTCTCAGACTCCTCTTGTAATCCATCTGAACACCTTTCAACTGGTTCCTTCTCTTCAACTACCCACTAGTTGTAGGACTCACCCATCTTCCACTGTACTCTGTCCTTCCAGCTCCCTTCGGAGACAACATTTCATTTCCATGGGAACAAACACCACTTCTAAAATGACGACTCCCAAACCTGGCTCCAACTTTTATTTCTCTCCCCAAACTTCAGCTGAACATGTCCACCTGTCAGTTGATCACTTCCACTTACAAGTCCCACAGGCACCTTGTACCTGAACCCAAACACATGATTCCTATTTATATACAAGCAAACCTACTTGTGTATGGTACTTTACAGGTCTACTACCTCACACAATGTGATATCACCATCACATTCTTCTCTCTCCTTCACCTTCACACCCTATTTCTAAACTGATTTTTCTAAACTGCTTTTGCAAGCTTCTCTCTTCCCACAGTACACCACCAGTCCATCTCATATGCTTTCATGTCACCTGGATCAGGACAACAGCCTGAGTTCTCTGTGGCCAGCACCCCGATCCTTGCAGTGTAGGGTCAGCAGTCAAATCTAAGTCGGAGACGTGATCCTATCAATGGGGTCACAGCAGAAGCATTTGAATCTCCACATAGTCTCAGCGAACATGGGAAAGGGACTCAGGAAGGAGAGTACTTGATACAAAGAAGAGGTATTTACCTGCCCATGCCAACTCCTATCTTTCCTCCACACCTTGTACTCCCCTCCAAAAAGTCTTGCAGACCTAACCAGCTCACATCACCTGATGCTGATGTGTATTATTATTAACTGTGACAGAACTATCATAGATTCAAAGTGATGCAAGAATGTAGGAACCAGTGCAGAAAAATCTCAGATAAAGACTCTTAAATGCAGACTCTTAATCCAACTTATTTATATAGGTAGAACTTTTAACAAGAAGGACAAATTATCTCTCTTTGAGATGACACATGTAGACATACAAAATCCCTTAAAATCTACTAAAAAGTATTAAGGTTAATAAATGACATAAAATTTCAGGTTACAGAATCAATATGCAAAAGCGAATTTTATTTCTGAACTAAAAATGAACAATCTGAAAAAGAAACTAAACAATTCCATTTACAGTAGTATCAAAAAGAGTAAAATGTTTAGGAATAAATTTAACAAAAAAAAACCATAAAACAAACTCCAAAATGAAAAAAAAAATTGTTGAAAAGAATTAAAGAACTAAATAAAATGAAAAGTCTTGCCTCAAGTTCATGAATTGGAATAATTAAATACTGTTAAGATGGCAATATTCCCAAAACTGATCTAGAGAGTCAATACAACACTTATCAATACCCCCAACGACTACTTTGCAGAAGGTAACAAATTGATTCTAAAATCCATACAGAAACGGCCAGAGACTCAAAATAGTCAAAACAATCCAGAAAGGGAGAAAAGAGTACAAGAGCTCACATTCCTAATTTCAAAGCTTACTCACAAAGCCACAATAATCAAGACAGTGAGGTACTGACAAAGATCAACAAAACAGAGCTGAGAATTAAAAAAGAAACTCTCGAAATTAAGGTACCAAGTTGATTCAATGGAAAATAACAGTCTTTCTAACAAACAGTGCTGAGACAACCGGGTAGCCACTTGCAAACAAATGAAGTTAAGGGGTAGCCTTGTGGCTCAGGCGGCTATGGCACAGGTCATGAAAAGCGCAGGAAGGCCGGTTGGAAGATAGGATTAGAGGGGAAAGATGGGACAGAATTAAGTTAAACAACTACTTACATCATGCACAAAAATTAACTCAAAATGGGACTTCTGGCAAGATGGTGAAACAGTGAAGATACTGGATTCACTGTCTTCCCACAGACACAATAAAATTACATTTATGTAAGGCTACCTGTCCTTGAAACACTGGAAGACCTGTGTCTTCACAGGACGAGGCAATGATTATCAGCAAGGGCAGGAAAGTCAAAGCACGGTTTTTCTTGAAACACTGCTGGGGCCGCAGAATTTAAGAAAAGGGGCAACAATGATATGGAACCTCTTTCTGGGGACTGGAGCGACTGTTCCCTTTCTGCACTGGGGACCTTGGTACCCAGGAACCACATTAGAGAGACTATGTTGAGTGCCTTCTCTGGACTCTCTTTTGATTGAGTGGCACGTGGAAGAGCCAGGGTCAGAGGGCAAGGTGGTTTGCTCTCTTGCTAGGGTTATTGGATGGTTCTTACAATTGCTGGGGTGGTACCAGCCCAAGTTGGTGACTAGCAGTTTGACCTTACGACCCCCAGGTACAGTCTTAATGATGCTCACTGAAATTAGGAGAATAATTGACTTAAAAAATTAGAACTACAGCAAAGATAAGTTATGAGAAAGTTCCAAAGAGAAATCATGCAACTGAAGAACACAATAGCTGAACTAAAAAATACAAGAAGGGTTCAAAAGCAGACCAGAAGCAGGAGAGACAGAATCAGTGAACCAGAAGATGGGGCAGTAGAAAACACCAAAACAGACCAGCATAAATAAATAAGCAAACAAACAACAAACTAAGGAACAAACAAACAGTACAACAGGCTTACAAGATAACACCAAGAGGAACAACATCTGGATCATAGGGGTTCCAGAAGAAGAGATGGGATAGGATCCTTATTTGAAGAAATAACAAATGAGAATTTCTCTAGCCTGGAAAAGGAAAAGACTTGCAGATTCAGGAAACTCAAAGAATTTCAAACAAAATAAATCCAAATTAGACACATACCAAGATACATTATTATTGAAATTGTAAAAATTAAGGATAAAGAGAGAATTCTAAAGAACAATTAGCAAAAACAAATAACATACAAGCGAATCCCTATAAGACTGTCTGTAGTTTCTCACTTTTACAGGCCAGAAGAGAATAACAGGATATATTTCAAATGTTGAAAGAAGGGGATTACCAATCAATATTTTACCCCCTAGATTACTTAGAATTGAAGAAATGATAAAGAGTTTTACAGACAAACAAAAATTAAAGGACTTTATCTCCACTAAATCAGTCCTGCAAGAAATAAACATTCAGAGAATGAAAAGAAACCCCACACTGAAGTCGTAAGACACAATGGGGGAGGGGTGTGAAAATGTGAACTATTAGGAGATTGAGATTAATCTGCCTAATGGGCTATAAGTATAGAAACGTATATGTGAACCACAAATCCATAGAGGAAACAAACTGAGAAGTACTCAAACAAACTACAAAAGAAAGCTATCAAAGCACAAGAAATCAAAAGAAAAATAAAAGAACTATAACAAAAATTAAAATAATATAATGGCAATACTTACATTTCAGTAATTAACCTAAATATGTTTTCTTAAAGGAAAGGTGCAGGCAGGAATGAAGTTGATTAGCCTTACAGTGAAGAAGAAACATTTAATTTATTTTTCGCTCATCTTGGTTTTTGCCCCCAATCCCAGATCTCAAATCTAGGTCCCTGGGATGTATGTGAACGATGTCCGCTGGCCATATTCACTCACCAGGGTGTGCCTAACCTGAATATTCATGGTCTGAACTTACCAATCAAAAGCCACAGAGCAGCTGAATGATTAAAAAACAAAACCCAATTTTTTACTGACTCATTTGCAGAGGGTATGAAAGATGGCAACCTGGTAGGAACAAGTACCACCTCCTCCCAACAGGGCAACTAGGAATTCACCTATTTTCCAGACATAAAACCAAACAAAAGAGGGTCTAGAAGCTACAGAGAGGAAGCAGCAACTAGGATCGCAAAGGGTAGACAAAAACGACAGGGTTCAGGGGTACACCACAGATTCAGAATTCAGGCCAAGATGGAGAGGGTGGAACCAAGGGAAGAAACAGAACTTCTGGAAAGTCACTCCAAAAGCAGCAGAGCGCTCACGCAGGAGGATAGAGACAAAGAGTTGGAGCGAGGAGAGATGGTCATGGGGGAGGGGCAGATTAAGAACCAACACCCCAGTGGTCTGAGCTGGAGACTGTGAAGTGAAATTACACTGGGCTCTGCCATAATTCCCTAAGCAGCTAGGGAATTTCGTACTCACACCCCCTCACAACGTCATACTATACCGGAGCCACAGGTCAAGCCCTCCAGATCCCACCCACAGGCTTAAAGAAAGAGGACAGTCTCTCCCAGGAGGGCGGAAACCTCAAAGCTACCTACTAGTGCCAACCAGTGGGTGGATGTGGAGCCTGATTGCTGATTGTGGGCCAACAGGTGGTGATTACTGTTTAGATCCGGGATGCTAGGGGAATGCTGTGTATTCCCCACACAAACTCGAACCCCATAGACTCATCACTTGGGCTGCAACACAGGGTCCCTTAAGAACTTCAATAAACACAATCAGTGGTGATGCCAAAAATTCAAGAATTCCTAGTACTCAAACCAAAAACCAGGCTTTTCTGGTGCAAGCTGATATGCTACACAAGGTCATCCTTCAGGAAAACATATACCAAAGAAACATAAACAGATTGCCAAATAAAGTGAAGACACTGAAAAACACAGGCAAAATGATGGATTCAATAAAAAGCCCTGGGGAAAATCTGAATACAACAGACGTATGCAAATTACCTAAGGATAAGTTTAGGGGAAGAGTGATAAACATTCTCATGGAAATCACGAAAACAACAGAGGAAGAAAAAGCGAACAACAAAAAGGAGAAAAAAATGAAGCAATATATCAGACATGAAGAATACGACAGCTGAACTAAAGAACTCTACAGAGGACTCATGAGTAGGAGGGATGAAGCCTCCAACAGAATCAGTGAGCTAGAAGACAGGGCAGAGGAATGCACTCAAGCAAATCGGCAAAGAGATAAAAGAATCAAAGGATAAAGACAACATTTGAGACCTATGGGCTAACATCATTCAACTTATAGGGGTCCCAAAATGAGAAAAGAGTGAAAAGGGGGTATTAACTGTATTTGAAGAAATAACAGCTGAGAATTTCCTAACCTGAAGAATGAAGAAAGCCTCCAGACACAGGAAGCTCATAGAGTTCCAAACAAAAGAAACCCAAACAGACCTCCATCTAGAAGCACTGTCATCAAAATGTCAAAAATACAAGATAAAGACTCTTAAAAGGAGCTAGAGAAAAACAAGTCACATACAAAGGAGTAACCATAAGACTCTCAGCAGATTTCTCAACTAAAACTCTACAGGACAAATATTTGATATATTCTAAGTGTAAAAGAGAAGAATTTTCAACCTAGGATACCATACCCTGAAAGATTACTATTTAGAACTCAAGAAATGGTAAAAAGCTTCTCAAAAAAAAGCAAAAGTTAAAGGAATTCATCACCACAAAATCAGCTATACAAAAAATACTAAAGGATGCTCTATAAAGTGTAATGAAGCCTCACTTAAAAACAGTAAGACAGCAAAATACAAAGGTGGGAGGTGGGAGAGAATAAAAATGTAGATGGTTAGAATGAGTTTAAGAGCACTCTGCTTTCAGAAAATAGTAAATGAACATAAATTTCTTAATGCTAACCTCAGGATAACATCAAAACACATCTTCAGGGAAAAAGCAAAGAAAAAGCAAAAAGGAAAACTAAACAAAACATAACTACACCCAACCCACATAAGAAGAGAAAGAGAAAAACAAAGGCACTGTCTGGGGAAAAAAACACACAGAAGATATACTGCAAAATGACAATAAACAGCCTCCTGTCAATAATCACCCTAAACAGTAATGAACTAATCAACCAATACAGTAAAGCGGCAGGCTACAAAATCAATGTACAAAAATCTGTTGCATTTTTATATGCAAACAACACCCTAGTGAAAATGAAATTAAAAAAAAACCCCACCATTTAAAATAGAAGCAAAAAGAATCAAATATCTTGGAATATATTTAAGAAAGGTGAAAGAACTTTACAATGAAAGCTACAAGTTCTTCTTAAAATAAATAGAGGAGGATACATACAAAGAGATGGAAAGACAGCCCTTGCTCATGGATGGGAAAAGTCGACATCATTAAAAAAGTCATCTTACCTAAAGCAATATTCAGATTTAATGTAATCTATATTAAAATTCCATGGGCTTATTTCCAGGAAACAGAAGAAAAAAATCTTAAAATTTGTATAGCTCAAAAGAGTCTGAATAGCCAAAGAAATTATGAGAAAAAAGAACGAATCTAGAGGGACTACACTACCAGACATTAAGTTATACTACAAAGTAATAGTGATCAAAATAGTATGGTACTGGAATAATAACAAAGGCACAGACCAATGAAACTGAATCACCAGAAACTGACCCACTCACATAGTCAGTTAATGACAAAAAGTCAAAAAGATATGAAGGAGAAAGTCCTTTCAATAAATGGTGTTGGATAAACTGGACAGCCACATACAAAAGAATGAAGCTAGACCACTCTCTAACACCATTCATAAAGATTAACTCAAAAATGGACTAGAGACTTTGACATAAAACCGGAAACCATAAAATTCTTCAAAGACAACATAGGAAAGATATTCTGTGACATCAGTCTTAGAGAGACCTTTGGGGACTCAACTCCAGCATCAAGGGAAACAAAAAGGAAAATAAACAACTGGGACTACATCAAAGTAAGGAGATTCTTCACAACAAAAGAAAAAATCACCAAAATCAAAAGGAAACCTACTAACTGGCAGAATATATTTGCATTTCATATTTCTGACAAAGGCTTAATATCTAAAATATACAAAGAACTCATAAAACTCAGTAACAGAAAAGCAGGTAATTCAATCAAAAAAATGGGAAAAGGAACTGAAGAGACATTTTTCCAGTGAGGATACACAGATGGCCAACAAACACATGAAAAGATTCTCCTACTCACTGGCGATCAGGGAAATAGAAATGAAAACAACCATGAGATAGCACCTTACACCTGAGAGACTGACTATTATCCGAAAGTCTGGAAACAACAAATGTTGGCAAGGACGTGCAGAAAAGGGAACACTTTTGCACTGTTGGTGGGAGTGCAAACCAGTGCAGCCCCTATGGAAAACAGTTTGGAGATTCCTCAAAAAGTTGAAGATGGCAATCCCATATGATTCCGCCATCCCACTTCTGGGTATTTACCCACAAAAATACAAAAATCCTAATTTGTTGCACCCCCATGTTTACTGCAGCCCTATCATAATAGCTAAAAACAGGAAACTACCTATGTGCCCAACATCAGATGAATGGATAAAGAAGATGTGGTGCACATACACAATGGAATATTACACAGCCCTTAGAAGAGATGAAATCCTGTCATTTGAATCCACATGGACGGATCTAAAGGGGATTATGCTAAATGAAGAAAGTCAAAAGAAGAAAGATACCAGATGACCTCACTCACAGGTGGAATGTGAGTAGACAAAACAATGAGAAACAGATGAAATAAAACCAAGCCCTGGACACTGGCAATAGAACTGAGGTTACCAACAGGGAATGTGATGGAGTGGGGAAGCAAGTGGTGGCGGAGTCCATTGGACGATGGTGAAGAACACTTGGTGATTTGGTAGAGGGCAGGGTGTGCTGACATATCTGAGGATTGAGGAACCTATACATATCAGTTTTTTTAATGTGTAGAATAAGTTATAATTTTTTTAAAAGTCTGATACCCAGAATACATACTTTTTACCACCTAACAATAAAGACAATCCAATTTTAAAAAGGCTAAAGGATCTGAACAAACATTTCACCAAAGATATACAAGCAGCCAATAAAAGTACATGAAAAAACACACACTGAAAAATGTAACTCAAAACACTAGGACTGTACATCAAAGGAGATGCTGCTGTGGAAAAGTCTGGCAGTTTCTCAAAGGTTAAACATCCAGTCCTATGTGACACAGCAATTCTATTCCTTGGTATTTGCCCAAGAGAAATGAAAACATGTTCACAATGAAATTTGTGCATATTAAGGAGGTAACTTAAGTCACTTGAGAGAGTTACACAGTTGACAGGGTCTCCACACATCATTATTATGCCTTTAGGTATTTTAGTGTCATAAAGAAAGAAATTTGTATACAAACTTTTACAGCAACATCATTTGTAACAGACAACCCAATGTCCATCAACTGATGACTTAAACACGATGTGGTCTATCCATACAATTAAGTACTATTGAAAGAATAAGTCCTGACACATGCTACAATATGGAAAACCCCAAAAGCATTATGCTAAGTCAAAAAAGCCAGTCACAAAGGTCACACGTGGCATGACTCCACTTAACATAAAATGTCAAAAATGGCAAATCTAGGAAGACAAAAAGTAGCTGGTGGCTGCCAGAGGCTGGGAGGATTCAGAAGAAATAAGGAGTGACAGCTAATGGGAACAAAGTTCTTCTGTGTGATGAAAATGATAGTAGTTATGGCTGCACAAATTTGCAAATATACTAAAAAACACTAAGTCAGATATAATAGAGGTATTTTACTACATGTGAATTATATCTTAAACTTTAAAACCTCGGTGTGTGTGTTAAGAAAGATGTGCAAGGGTATACTCCAAGTTATATTAACATTAGCTACAGAAGTAGAAGAATTCTTTTTATAGTAGTCAAGTATTTGTAATGTTAAAATGATTTAAGAAAGAAACAGCAAATGTAATTTTTTAACTGGAAAGAAATTCAACAAGATACTAATAGTGACAGAATCGAAATAATTTTCTGAAGTTTATAAAACTACTTCTATTAATTTTGTAATTTACTGATTTCCCAAGTGGCACACAGTAGGCAAGAAGAAGTCATTCTTAAAAAGAACATAAACATTAAATAACTGGACAGTAACTGAACTCATGACACCTAAAATTTATATATAATTCTTCAGTGCAACTTTCTGAATTTAATGGAAAAAGAAAAAGAAAGTATGAGCAATGCAGTGATATACCTGTTTTTAACAGAATATTCAATGAGAATAAAACGCTTTAAGCTAATGTGCAGTTTTATCATAAGATCAATGAAATATCCTGAGAGATAATAACAGAACCTAATTAAGTCACAATGAAATTCATTTTAAAGAAATCAAACAGTATTAAAGAGCAGTCTCGAGCCCTTTAGTAAAGAAAAGAATGTTACATTCACCAACAATGTTAATGGAGAGAGAAATTTCTAAAATCTAACATAAAGGTAATCACTGAAGAAAAGAAAATTTGACAAAATTCAGTCACACAAATGGAAAAAAGAAAAGGCACTAAGAAGACACATTATATCTCAATAGTAAGAATCTACAGGACAAAACCTAGATTCCGGGAGTAATTAACAAAAGGAAACAGTGATGTTGGTCAATGTGAACAAATGTGATCTTTCTTATAATTAAAGAAATGCAAGTATAAAGTATGGCCATACATGTTTAACTGAAGTTTTCAAACTTGCTTACTGTCTCTGAAGACCAAGTAGGCCCATTAGGACCCCAAGAGATGTAAAGACAATGATGAAGTGATTCACCCTGTTCATAGGAAGTAGGCATCGCCACAAGGTTAGCTGCAAAGACTCTACCACTAGACTTCTTCAAATAACCGTCTGTCTATGTAACACCACCACCAAAGCTAGAATAACAAAGAAAAAACAATAAGGAAACAAGCCTTTCACCACCAACCACATGTGATACTCTAAACCAATCTGTACTCCTCTCCACAAAGGACTCTAGAGAACAAGTTGTATCAAAGAAATAAAAAATGAAACATGGAAATAAAGGTGAAAAGGACCTGATGCTTTAACTTTGGAGAGAAAAAAGGAAAGATCAAAGGTTAAAGTCTTGTCCCTTCTCTGTGGATTAGGTGGCTAAGGCACAGGCTATAAAACCTGTGGACATGGGTTGAGACCAGAGGTCATATATATGTGTATCCTGGATGCAGGATGAAACTCTCATTCTCTCATTTACTCTGAATTTACAAACACCACAAAACACCCATGTCAAGTAACTATACTACTCAACCCATGACTACTCAGTTTTTCTCTACAGTTTGCAGTAAGGGATTTTACTGGAAAAACTTACAGCATTTATTAAACCTATCTGAACAGCATCATAATTACTTTCCACTGCCACCAATTATAAGTGGCTCTGGACAGCAGACTCAAGAAATAGTCTGCACCAATATGCTCTTCTCAAAAATATTCCACCCCACCCCTAAGGAAAAGGCAAGCACCCCATGAATGCCCAACACTACCTGCCAGTCTTCATAAGGCTGGAGGACCAGGAATCTTCATTCCCCTGCTCCCAGGACCCACCAGCACACCTCCAGAAAGCATTTTTTTTTTTTTTTTTTTTTTAAAGGAAAGGTGCAGGCAGGAAAGAAGACAAGCAAGCAAGCAAGCAAGCAGAAGAGAGGAGGAAGCATTTATTTATCTGATTTAGTTGTTCTTGGTTGTTTCCTGGGTTCTTGGGATGTATGTGAACTACGCTGGCCAGAGGCAGTAGACCTAACTGCTACTCCACCAGGGCGCGCCTCCAGAAAGCCTTTTAGATGTCCTATGAGCAATCACACTGGACTGAGGCCAGTACCCGGAACTCTGTTTTCCAGTACCCAGAACAGGACCTGGCACAGCCTGGAAGGAACGTAACAGGTGTGGGACAGGAGAGTGAAAAGGCAAGTCCACATGAGGAGGAACCTTCTCTAACAGTAGTGTGGCCTGCAAAAGGAAGAGGCATTTCTAACTATCCTGAGTTTCCATCAGTGGGCTGAGTGAGTCTGGCCCCCAGTCCTTAGGTCAGAAACCCCCCACACCTACAGTTGTGAGTACATGCTGAGTGAGGCATCACTGAAAAACTTTGCCTTCACCAAGATGAGGGAGACTGAGGCAGAGGAACCCTAGGAGCCAAGCCCTGGTGGGTGACTGCACATGGGGCACAGCTGCCTTCCTCTGCAGCTGGTCCAAATCCTGGCCCTCGAGGAAGCTGTACACACCTGCAATGAACAGGTGGTGATAGAACAACTCTTACAGCACCAGAGCTCAGACCAGGCAGCAGGCAGGCAGACACCCAGCAGTGGTGCCCCTGGGAGGCTTTCCGTAGCACAGTGAAAACAAAACAACTCCAAGAGCAGTGTCTCAACCATCGAGGTCTGCCATTCTTAAGTCAGGAAGCCTCAGAGAAACACGTAGGAGGGAGAGAGAAATGTGTTACCTCTATATACTTGAAGACATTTAAAGAAATTCAGTCACAGAGCTATACACATTTCACTTACAAACAACATTTGGTAAATTACTGTGAAATTGCTTAGGAAAAGCCTAATTGCCAAGACTCTAGTTACTGAACTATGCAATCATCCTGTGTGTCATTGGCATGTCCATTATACAACTGCCTATAAAAAATTAACACATCAGCAACTCATACTCTAAAATCCTCTAATGATCCAGTTTCCAGAAAAACTCAGTAAGAAAGCACTGATCAAAATATCAACTTTTTATAGAACAAAAATAATCAAAAAAGCAAGTTATTCCACCTTTTACAATGTGAATGGAAACAGGACAGTAATACTTGCTGGGCAGCTCTCAAAGGGAGGGGCACCACTATAGTCACTCCCCAAAAAACCACCCTCTGCCCACATTCCTCACACATCCCAACAGACAACAGCCAGGTGGATGCCTATTTACAATTTGTCTGAGTCTGGAACTGGCTCAATTTTAGATTAAAAACCCCGTTTTGTTTTTGTTTTTGTTTTTGTTTTTGCCTGGCCTCATACCATGTATTATTCAGGTATATAACCACATGTAAATCTGCTTGATTCTGGGCTCTATTAAAAGACACCTTTTGGAAAACTCATGACCTGAGATGTCAATGAAAATGTGCCCTGGTTGCTTGTATACCTTCAATTCAAGGGAAAGGGATAGTGTTAAAAATATTTCTTACGGTGGCAGAGCCCAGTGGGCAATGAAGAATACCTGGTTGATTTGATGGAGGGCAGGGTGTGTTGATATATATTTTAGGAATAGGGAAACTGCACATATGGGGAACCTACACATATGAATTTATTTAATGTGTAAAATCAAAGTTACTGCAACTTAAAAAAATTTTTTTTAATTCTTTTAAAAACATAGAACTGGTCTCCAATGGTTGAAAAGGTAGGTGCAATATTGTGGTTCATAAGAAACATGTTTTGGCCATTTAGATACCCAGTTTATACATTATTTACATACATAATTCCTTTCATACACAGTTGCTGACTCATAGCTCCTAAAACCCTTAAGTTTCCTAAAGTATGAGAGGTGGTAAAGGTTAAAGGTGTCTCTTGTTATGTCAATGAGTTAACTATGGGAAGAACTTAAGGCTAGGGGCTGACTGGCTAGAAAACCAAACAAGTTGGGTTCCAGCTTTCAGCGCTACCCCAGAAAGGGCAGTGGAGAGGGCGGGAGGCTGTGCTCAACTGTAACTGAGCTAACCAATCTTGCCTCGTAATGAAGCAGCCATCAAAATTAAAAAGGAGGGGTTCAGAGAGCTTCCAGGTTGGGGACCCAGAAAGCTTCCACAAGCCACTCTGCGGGATGCCACGTTCCACAAGGACAGAAGTTCCTTGTTCTGGGACCTTGCCTTCTGTATCTCTTCATTTATTTGGCTGTTAGTTCATTTCCTTTATAACAAATCGTTGCTCTGGAGAGTAAATGGTTTCCAATTTTTTGTGAGTCATTCTAGGAAGTTAATTGAACCCAAGGAGGGGCTGTGGTAACCTCTGACTTACATAAGCAGGCACTTAGGTAACAACCTGGGCTTGCAACTGGTGTCTGAAGTGGAGGGAAGTCTGGGGAGACTGAGACCTTCACCTGTGGAATCTGACACTATCTCTGGGTAACCTGTGTCAGAAATGAGTTGAATTCTTGGACACCCTAGTTTGTGGGTATCCAGAAGCCTCCACACACTCACATGGGAGTTGGGTCCCAAAACCCAATCAGTAGTTGATGAGGAATCCAATTTTTCACACCTTAAATAAGTGTACACTCTTTCCTCAGTAATCACCTCTGGAGATAAACATAGTTTGAAAAACACAAGAGGACCTAAGGAAAGTGCCCAAGAGGAGGGGCGCCCACAGGGTCCTTGCCGAAGTTCAGAGAACACAGCGACACTACGCCCTGGGGAATGCTCCAGCTGCATGAAGGACAAATTGCTCTATACAAATAGCATTTCACAGCTTCACAGAACTTAAGAGGTTGAAAAGACCTCAGAGATCATCTGGCACAATGTTTTCATTTTCTTGGAAAGAAGTGCGTCATGAACTCTGAGCAACTTGTCCACAGACACATAGGTTCTTCCTACTGCCCAGTACTTAAAGTCTGCTCAGACACTTTTTGAGTCAGTACCCTGAAAACAGTGACTTCTGAATATTTCCAGGAGTTTGATACTGAAGTACATCCCAAAATAAGAGGAAATCAAAGGAGCTTTTCACCAAAAGCAGGAGTACCACCCAAAATGTGAGCTTCTTATAGACAGTTGCACACTACTTCCAGACAGTATGACAACTGCCCTCTGGCAACATCACAGATAGAAAGGCACCTTAGATCAGGGCTGTCCTCAGATAGATCCAAGTTTGAGTCCATGACTCTTCTCCCAGGGCACTTTAGAACTACCTGAGATCTTTGCAAAACAGTCCTTGAGCTTTCTAAAACGACAATAGTCATTTTGGAAATAGCACTGGATCTACCTCTCACACAGAGAGTGTAAATGCATCATGAAAAAATAGTATCATACAAGGGTCAGCTTAACAGAATTATGAAAAAGTCATACAAGTACTACAGGGAAAATAAGGCAATTCTTCATAACCTCAGCATAAGGAAAGCTTTCTAACTCATACAGACAAAAAAAAAAAAAGATAAATTTTATAACATGTTAAAAATTTTAATATTAAAAAACACTTCTGCTTGGAAGAAACTACTGTAACAAAAGACAAAAGGGAGAGGGAGGGACTATTTATAAAATATTACAGATGAAGGCCTAATCTCCCCCATTATAAAGAGAGATCTTAAAGCTGAAGTAAAAATAACAAACCCCAACGGAAAAATATATTATCTCAGAAAAATGATATACACTTGGCCCTTAAATGCAATGATAATCAACTTCATAGATAATTTAAAAAGAAACACTAAACTGTCCATTTGCACCATCTTTCACATGAGCAACAAAAATCAAAAGCTTAGCTTAGCACTCATTGCTTGAACCCAGCCACGGGGAGGATGCAAAGGCACAGCCTTCAGAAGGAAAAGGCCTGCTTTGGCTCATCTGAGGGACGTGGACAAGCAGCAAACTGGGGGGAGTGGGTGGGCAGAAGGAGAGTTGCTGGGAAGTTTCCAGTTTTCTCTTGTTTGGGGATATCTTGTTCTGGGTGGTGATTCATGGCAATGTTCAGGGTGTGAAACTATATCAGACTGTACTCGAGAACTGGCGTGCACCACGAACAGCTGTGTGTGGCTGTGTCAACCTGCTTACGCTGGGCCCCAAGTCCCTTGCCAGGCTGTTCTGAGTCAGAGTGGCAGAGAGCTGCCCTCAGACAAATGTGGGAGGCTCAAGGGTACAGCAACCTCGACTACCAGATGCATGACAACCGGGCACAGGGTGTCTGGTGGGCTACAGCTCAAGCCTCCTGCCGAAAGCCAAGCAGTTCCCTAGCTGGTGGTTAAACACGACTGCTGCTGGAACTACAAGAAACCCTACTAGGCAGCACGTGCCAACAAAAGCTAAATATACCAAGTATTACGAGGCCCAACAGGCCTGGAGCCCAGTGAGCCAGAGACCGGTACATGCATGGATTGCAGGGTGAACCTCCTAAGTGTGGAGGTGTAGTCCTATCCCTGCAGCAGTGGCACTTGGTATCCTCTTAGATGCAAATGCTGTGCCCACAGGGTCAGCTCACTTAGGACAGGAGTCTCACTGAGTAGATGGGCATTTATGTGAGAGCTTTTTTCTTCCCATGTCAGAAAAGCTGACTGGGCCTCCAAGTGGTGAACATACTCCAGGCAGCAGGACATTTTGAATAGGGGGAAAACATGTGTTTCTTGATAATTAACTCCAGGCTGCAACCTCAAGCCTAAGTCTGAGATGCAGAAAGTGACGGTGCTGGGAAAAGTTACCTGAGTGGCAGGGGAGATGTCCTGTACAAAAAGTAGATTGTGACTGTATCATGTATGGATGTATATGATGAGACTGGACCTGTATAAGCTCAAGGGAAATGCAGAGAAGCCAACAATGGAAGAGGAGACATCCAGCCCAGAGCGGAGGGGTTAAGAGGACAGAGAGGGTCTGGGCAGGACAACAGAAGTCCATCTCTGCCCCCTCACCAATGCACACAACTCTGCTCAGCTGAACCAAGTAGACGTGAGCCCAGAGAGCAGCTGAGGGGACAGATGCTAGATGTGGGGACACGGCTAGCGACTAGGGAGATGGGGGCACCACGCCTGGAAAACAGCACATAGCACAACCACTGCAGGCCACCTGTGCCTAAAGTGTCAAGACCCGCTGTAGACGGGTACAGCATTTGTGACAAGCTGACAGGAATCTCAAGCAGAAAGAAGAAATCACAATTGCGCACCCCCACCACCCCAATCAGCAAACCCTGAGAAAAGCCAGCTTCCTGGAAGAGAAGCGAGAGCCCTGAACGAAGCAGCTCCAGGACTGCACAACAGACACAGCCACAACCCTACGAGGTGGAATACACACTACACTCAAAACTGACTAAAAATCTTGAAAATTTAAAATTGTGGTCAGTGAAAATTAAAAAGTCAAACCTCAAAAAATGAACTCAATTAGAAGAGTTATCTCTGGGAGCAATGAGACTGTGGGTGACACCAAAGGGGTTTGGGTTCTAGCTATGATTACGAAAGGAATGTTCTCTTTTATTACTGGCATAAGTAAAATCTAATGAAACACTTCAAAGAAATAGCTTTTCTGGAGGAAATGAGAATTTAGTATTTCTACAACAGCTTTACACTCTCCCTCAAAAGACTCTCAAGATTGCAGCAGGCCAGCTAGAAAGAAAAGGGCCCATGGTCCAATTAACATGGGAAAAGCTGAGCTAGAAGGCACCTTTATCCCAGGACCACTGGGTGAGAGGCACAGCCCAACAACTAACTCATTGACTGCTCAGAAAGCATGGACCACAGGAACACGCTCCTTGGCCAGGAGACCCCAAAATCTCTTGTCATTTCCATTCCATCCTATTCTGTGGACCAAGAGCCTTTTGGAGAGAGGTTATCCCATATCTTGGCCTTTGACTGTTAAGATCCCCAACAGCACTGGAATCCAGTTAACAAGTTCTTTTCCTGACTCTCCAAGGTGCATGCCTGACTCACATCTCCTTTTCCAGCTGTGAAGCTTGATCCCTCCCTATGCCCCAACAGCTCTTTCTAACTCAAGTCATTTATTTTGGGAATTCAAGTATCTGCAGGTGAACAAGAAACTCAGAGGAAAGAGGTGATTGGAGAATCCCTTGGTGGCCAGAAAAGACACACCCACATCCACTCCAGCCATAGGACACAAACCAATCATCAATATCATCAGAGAACATTTTTAATTCCCTTAGTCTATTTTTAACATGGGCTCTCTAATGTTCTTCAAAGAATATGTATTACTTCTGAAGAATCTCGTCTATGTGGTCACCACTCTCCTCTAATTCCCTGAGAAAGAAAGCTGACAGAGGAGACACTTAATCTATTACTGAGCACAGGTCACAGGACAACATGCTGGTGGCCCCTCCAAAAGAGCACCCATTCTAGCAAGCTAGCCTCATGTAAATTAAGTTAGCAAACAGGGGTGCTGGCTGTTGATGTGGGAACTGGGGGGCAGGGGGAAAGGCATGTGGAACTCTATACAATGTGCTCACTTTGCAATGAACCTGAAACTGCTATAAAATATGAAATTCATTCATTTTTTTTAAGAAGAGAAAGGAAAGGAGAGGAAGAAATAGCTTTTGAAGGAAGAAAGGAAGCACTTGCACTTATTTATTTCTGGTTCTCCCCCCAACCCCCCGGCCAACACACACAGCCCCCCGTCTCATCCTGGCCACAGGTCATGAACTCAGGTCTGTGGACTTTACACAGTCTACACCCCAGCTGCCAGCTTAGCACCTGAGCCACCAGGGTGTACCTAAAGTTTTCTTTAAAAAAACAAACAAAAAACAAAGAGGTAGAGGAGTGAATGAGTGTGAATGTATCTCCACAGACTCCCTGAGCCAGTCGCCCATGGGAGGCACGCCTCTCTGTGGAAAGAAAAGATCCAAGTCCCACCACCACCACCACCCTTTTTCTACTATTTCCATCACTTTAAATAGATGCATGCAATTTTTAAAACACCAGTAAAAAAAAAAAATAAAATTAAAAAAAAAAACATCTAAAGAAAAAGACAAGTTCCAGGGCTGGAAGGGTACAAAGGAGAGATCTAAATAGGTTTCAGCTGCGGCACAAGATCACATCGCGGAGCACAAAGATACAGTCCACGGAGGCAGACTTGCAGAGAAATGGCCACTCTGTGTGCTCTTAAGAGACCCTGGTGGTCAGGCCTGCAGGTGTCACAACAGGGCTCCAAGGTAAAGCTTGTGGGTCCCCCAGCTGCAATGGCCAAGAGGATTGGGAATCCTGTCTCTTCTAGGGACTCTTCCCAATGTTCGCATAGAAATAGCTTCAGCCTAATCCTGAAAAATGTTATTAACAGTGAGATCTTCCCATGTCATAAGAGAAAGGAATGCCAGGTAGGCGACTGCCCCTTCTTCCCGTTTTAAGCACTGGGAGGTACTTCCTTGGCTTCTGCTGCGTTTGCTGTTTAGAGAGTTTGGGGCTTATTTTCCTTGGGGCAAAACAGACTTCTGTGTCTCTTATTTAGGACCCAAGAGAGTAGGGTAGGAAGGTACAGCCACATGAAGCAAGCCAAGAAGTCAGTCACATTACATGGCTTTGTGCAGTGTCAGCACCAGGGGCCTGGTATCAGTCCTCATGCACCAGGGTCAGTGGCCTTGCCCTTAAAAACAGAGGAAACAAAGCATCTGGAAGTTTGTTCTCTGGAGAGAACAAGAGCCTCTGAAATGA
>RJWH01009846.1:0-20073 GCA_004363575.1 Solenodon paradoxus
AACTTGAGACCCCTGGGTCCTCGAGCGGGTGGTTGCCAAGCAGCCTCCAAGCTACAGGGGAAATAATCTGCTTTACATATGCCTCACCCTTTACAGACTGCAAGTCCTTCTCTGGGACTTTCAATTGGATTCCGACAATTCACCTTATCTGGGGTGCAGGAAGACAGAAGATGCCCTGGGTCATATGGAAATGAGCAAATCACCACAGGGCACTGTGGAATAACACTGCCCTTCCTATTTCTACTTCTACAAAGATTATTCCTAACAAAAACAGCATAGTAGCTTATGAATGTGTGCTGACAGGAAGAATTCAGTTTTTTTGTCTTGATTAAGGAATTCTAGTGTACTCTTGCAATATTGGTGAATCATGCCCTTGCAAATATCTTCTTTTGAACAGGAAAAGCTCCATTATTTGTGGGACTCCTTTTTCAAAATGATTTAAGAAATTCAAGATCATGACAACAGGGCATTAAACTAAAGATGGAGTCCTTCTAAGCACCAGGCCCCATGAGATGACAGACCACAAGGCTGCAACACTGACTCTGCCTTTGAGCCCTCGAGAGATACTTAAGTCTGACTATGCTGTGTACCTGTAGGGACAACGGACAAAATACGTTAATGAGTCTCTTATGCTTCTCGTTTCCTGAAAACTTTTGGGTTTGATACCTCTTGTAAACCTCTTACACCATCAAGAGAATCATTAGAATCAGAGATAAGTCGCCCTTCCTAGATGACAAAGCTGATTTTTATTTCATTAATTCTTGAAAGAATGTTCTGCCTGGGGAACTATGATTCATTTTGCTGACCCTCTTGAATACCATATAAAACAAAAACAGAAAAGCAGCTCAATCTCCACTCCTCCTCCTCTTAGGCCCTTCAGTCAAGAAAGGATACATTGAATATTCTAAAACTAAACTAAGCCATGATAAGGAGAAAGACTCCTTCTGTTAGTCCACTTCAGCAGAACCAATAGTGCCATTGAAGGCACAGTCCCACACAAGACTGTGCTAAGTGGTTCTCGCAACAAAGATGCTCAACATTTTCAGTGTGGAGAGAACCAGCCTGTCCACAGACATGGCCCCCGCCGTGATGGTTCTTCCCTAGTCCCCCGCAACTTCCCAACCAGATAACAAACAAAAGAAGGCAAGGAAAACCATCAAACCACATGATGAAGTGTCGATTGTAATGTTACTTAAGTACTGTGACACACTTTTAAATGAAAGTCACTTTTTTGTAAATGCGGTAACGCACAGAATAAATGCTGGCATCACTAGGCTGATATCTTAGAGTATAGATTTCTGCACTCCGTCATCCTTTTTCTGAGGAGTAACTTACCACACTTAACCAAATCTAAGTTGCACATTTTCTTCACATTTTAACATCTCTGAAATCAGAACGAACCTCATCATCAATGATATCTTGCAATCACTGTGAGCCAGGAGGCAGTTATCATTGCCTGTGTACATCCAAACTCAGTCATGGCTCATATAGTATCATGACACATGATAAATAGATATGTCTAAATTTTAGCCAAAAAGAGCTCTTTTGGTAAATACCAAATTAAAGTGCATGGATAAGAAAGAATTACACCATAATTTATTTGCAAGGGTGTTTTTTTTTGTTAGTGTTATGTAAAAAAAATTACATACAAAACATCTCAAATATAATGAAATATTTCATATCTTCAAAAGAATGCATTATCCACCCCTGAAATTTTTTAATCGTGTGAAAAGCTTCACATGCATTTACTAATAAGCCATCCAAAGTTCATAGGGGGAAAATTTCGGGCTATTATCTTAAGACTACTTTGTAAATAGCCTTACCTAATATATTTTTACTTTTTTCTGTTTACAACTAGAAATTTTCTAATCTGGAAACCAAACAGCTGTAAAAGACTACATCAGAATACTGACTACATCAGAATACCATTATACTGAACTAGATTAGAGGGCAAAAATTTTTTTCCACGGTAACACATTCAGAGAAAGTTGGTAAACTCCAATAGAAGCTCTAGACCAGTATTAACATATAATACATATAATGCAAGCTACTTACATAATTTTAATTTTCTCATTACAACATGCTAAAAAGTAGGTGAAACTCCTTTTAATACTATATGTAATTCAACTCAATAATATCCATACTATTATCATTTCAACAGACAATCTGTATAAAGCATTAATGAAATATTTTATTCATATTTGCTCTATCTTTGAAATCCAATATGTATTTTGTACTTAGCGTTTATCTCTGTTTGGGTCACATTTCAAATGCTCAAAAGCCACATGTGGATAGTGGTTCCCATATGAAACAATGCAATCTGCATACATTTATCAGCAAAACAAAATAATCCCTTCCAGGATATGCTGTTCAAACATGATCAGTCATAGAAGTATTTGGCAGAGGTTCAAGAGTGGCAACTACTTCCACTGCAGTCTTATCAACGTGAACTACAATAAATTGGCTATGTCAATATTGACATACTGCTCTGTAGCAATCCAACAGGAGACTATCTAGAACAATGGTCTTCAAACTAGGTCACTGGTGAATGAGTTATTTTCCAGAACTATATGAGCAGGGGTAGTTGGAAAGGAATCCACTCGCTGATTCTCAAATTCCATCATTTATATTCTTGCCTAAAATTGATCTACCTGAAAACAACTTTTTTTCCCAATTGTTTAAAATTAAGCACTTATTGCAGATCTTCTCAATACTGATCATGTAAAGCGCCATTAACTGGAAATGAGGAAATGAAGATGATTCTTTTAAGATAACTGGAATGTTTTCCAGTTATTCAACTACAACATGTTTACGTTAGTAAAATTTAGGCATCACGTTGTAGGTGATTTCTTTTAGAGAAGGAACATTATTCAATTAAAACATGCTTTCTCAGATTGCATCTTGAAATATATCTCCCAATTAAAATTGATCCTCATTCATTGTATAGATAATTATATGTTTTCTACCTCCTAATATCAGAAATAAAATATATAGTGGGGAGAACATTCTTTTGGCTATGTATTACTTTCTCCTCCTAAAATACAGCTGATAAGTTTGATTCTGTGGTCTTATAAAAAAAGTAATGGACATTTAATTTTTATCCATGAGACTTAGTCACTTATTTCCAGAAACCCAGCACCAAGGTTTTAAAAACACATCCATTTTTTACCAAAGAAAACTATACATGACATCGGAGTCCTTGGCTATTTTAATATGACATTGCTTTTGCTGATTCAATCATGTTAAATCGTTTCTATGAAATTGATAATACAAATCAGTTGCTTCAAAGTGTTAGATCGCACAGATGTAATAAAGGCATTTTATTACAATCATTGTATAGGGCAAAGCCAACACAATCTCAGTACTTTGATTTCCTCCATCTTTTTAAGTACGCGGAATTAAAAATAATAATTCAAAACGACAGTATGACACTATAGTGCTCATTTGCTCTGTGAGTAAACTTCCTGAAGACATAGAAATACATGATTCAGCAAGAAATTATTTTGTAAATATGGGTGTCTTTTCTTTCACATAAGTAAAGATAGGCTTAATCACATTATTGTTAAATCACAAATTTTAAATCGTTAAAAAATTTTGTTGATGACACGTCACCGTGCGATTTATTTTTAAAGGAAAGATACAGGCAAGAATGAAGGTGTGAAGGCAGGTGAAAAGGAAGAGAGAGGAAGGAGAAGCATTCCAGGTTTCATTTTGTTTTCACATTGATTCCCCAGGATATGAACCCGGTCCCCCAGGATGTACGTGGACTATGCTCCTCCGGAGGCAGCAGGCCCAACTGCTACTCCATCAGGGCACACCCATGATATGATATTTGATCTCAGACTTGGACATTCATTACACTTATTTCCACTTATTTATGGGCACACAATAATCATATTCACTTAAGGGTACATTTCCAACCAAATTCTATTTTTCATTATTAACAATTACTTATCAAAATGTGTAAGTTTATACTGTTCTGATGAACTGCATGCCACTAATGATGATTAAAAAATGTAAAATTAGAGACCTGGAGTTACAGTAAAACTTATTTCAATCCATATATACTGTATGCACAGATATGTGATGGGGTGACCAATAAAAGGCTTTTAACACCAAAATATATTACATCAGGAAAAATTATGTGAGGGAAGTTGAATAGAATAGTGATTTTTTTAAAAATAAATTACAGGCAAGAATAAAGCAGTAGTAGGCACGCAGGCAGGAAGAGAGAGAACTAAGAAGCATTTTATTTTATTTTCATTTAGTTGCTTGCACTGGCTGTCTCCCAACACCCTGGACCCAGGACTCAAACCGAGGTGTATATGGTCTGCGATCCTTCGGAGCTGACTGACCTAACCGACCTAACCGCCACTCTACCAGGGCATACAGGAATAGTGATTGCAAATAGAAAGAAAAATCATGTAAATTTATTGACCGTCTTTTCTTTATTTGTTTGCTTTAAAGTCAGTAGGGATTTTTTAATCATGATTTAAAATATTGTGGGGTTTTTTTTCTTAATTCACTGACATCTTGCAAAATGTAATTAAATCAGTTCTTTAAAACTATAAGTAAAATGTCCTGGAAGGCACAGCTCTACAGACCCTTAAAGAGAAATTCTACATGCTAGCTTCAAGAAATGTGATGGAGTTGTAGCTTTCAAAATTATTTTAAGGGTCCTATAATAAGGAAGTTTGAAGACCACTGCAATAGGACCCAGTCTCAGTGAAGCCAGGAGGAAAACTTAGTGGGGAGAAGAAAATTTGAAAAGGAAGTTTATTTTTTCCATTTTGTCACTACTTTTCATTTCCAAATATAGCAGAAACCACTATAAATTGATGTGTACTAGCATATTTCCCAGCCTTGCAATGGGTGAAAATTTAAGGATGTTTCTGAATAAACCAGAAATCTTGTACTTACTCAATGTGGTCACTAGTGGCAAATGAACACTAGCACGACGCCCTCTTTCCCGTCCACACTCTGCTCTCTCCATCTTCCACCTCCTCCTGCAAAAAGGGAAAGAATGTTAGCGACAGTGACAACCACAGTAAACAATAACAGGAAATATTTGTTTTAGGTCTTTACATTTGTCAAGGACAGCGCTAAGCCCTTATGAACTCCGAACATTCCAGAAAGGGCCTTGTCTGTAAATATAAGCTATTCTGTATTCATTCCTTTTGCAAATAATGTTATTTACTACAGCTCTGTGATGTAACTATGCGCTTTGGCCACAAAACCCAATCTCTATCTAATTAAGAAATTTGACTCCAGCGGAACCAAAAAGCAGCAGCATACAGGTCATTTCAAGCCCTAGGCTTAGTCCCTCGTTTTACTAAATCTTCAACTAGACCTAAGAGATAGGTGCTAATATTACCCGCATGTAACAAGTGAGAAAGCAGGAAAATGATGCAAGCTTATTGAGTGAGGAAATGCCAGGGAGCTGGGATGCAAATACAGGTTAAGTGCATTTTGTTTTCTAATTTAGCAGTTATGCCCTTAAATGGTACACTGTGCATTGTTTCAGTGGTGTGTGTGTCTGCCTATGTATGTTTCGATATATGGCAATGCACCATATTACTGTGATTCTACATCTGTGAGTCTGTGCGTGTAGAAGTGTGTCTGCATGTGTGTCTGCATGTGTACATGCAGGCACACACGTGTGCACTCAATGTCTTTTAGAGATCATTCTGATAAATCCCACATCTGCTTTTATATGGTATAGTCAGTAGAGGGAACCCGATAATTTTCCTTTTTTCTTTAAGAGGCTCAGGAAAATGCGTATTAAAACTCAGACTCTTTTGAAAAAGTGTTTTTGTGTCTTTGTACACGTGGTTGAGTGTTTGTGTTTTCGTATGTTTAAATCTGCATGTCTCTATGTCTTGAAGGGTAGCACTGTGCTTTTGTTTGCCACATGATTAAACATGCCTATAACAAAATATACCAGATATATATGTGTGTGTGCATTAACATATCTGACATGCATTTAGAACTGAATGTCATGTGTTCAGGAGTCATATGTAGTTTGTAGATCATTGCATGTGGGAGTCCCAATATGTGTATATGTTGGCGAATGAAGGTTCATTGTATCTGTGCATTTGCGTGCCTGTGGATATGTATGTATTTTTAGTGTTTTAAGTCGTCATTGTGTGTCAATAGATGTCCACGTCTTTCGCCTTTATGTGTTGCGGATGTTCTGTGTATTTCTGGTGGGCTCACCTGGCATCCGAGTTTACGTGTGTATTTACATGGAGGTGTCTGTGTATGCACGTGCACTTGTAGAGTTCTGTGTGCATGCCGGGCGGGGGTTTGGAGCATGACACCATGTGAGGAGGTGAAATCTCATCTTCTCTGGTGGCAGCACCCATGTGTATGTGTACATATGTAAGTCCAGGGAACTGCATGTCTATACCCGTGCACATATTTCTGAATGCGTCCATGTGTGCGAGATGGCATCTATGGCTGTGTGTACATGTATAATCCTCATGTTTATTTCTTGCAACTATTCATTTGTGTGAGCCTCTGCATGTTTACATGTACATGTATATGCTTGTGTGTGCCTGGATGTGAGTCTATGGGCTGTACCTGTAACTTCTTGCCTCTAAGTCTCTTTACATGTGTTTAGGTACTTCCATATTCACATGTGCATGCCCCAGTGTTCATCCGTATGTTCTTCCACATGTTTGCATGTATGTGTCAGTGTGACCATCTGATGTCTATGGGAGCATGTATGTGTATCTCCATAAGTCTGTCTGCATGTGAATGAATTTCTTTAGACTCTCTGGGTGATTGCATCTGTGTGTCTGTGTACAGATGCTTATGTTGCTTTTTACATGTGAGGACTCTATAAGCAAGGGAATTTTGCATGCCTGTGTATGTGTGTATGTCTCCATCACTGCATTGGCTTGTTCATGTGTCTGTGGTATATTATGCCCATCTGTGTCAGCACACATACGTATGACTATACACCTAAGTATCTAGACAAGATGCGTCTTGAAAGTGTGCTGGACTTTGCCAGTGGGGGTGTACACATTGCTGCATTTGTGTGCACAGGTCAACAGACATGTGTGCTTCTGTGTGTAGGTTCAAGTATATGTTTCTGTGTCTCCATGTTCATCTGCACATCCATGGGGAGTGTCTGCATGTGTCTAAATCTGTATATCTGTTTCTGTGTGGTGTCTGCACAAGCTTCTATGTCCATCTCTTTGTGAGTCTCTATAGGTGTGGATCCACAGAAATCTCTGAAACTGTACACACGCCTGTGTCTGTGAATTTACCTGTGTTTCTGAATGTGCATGAGACTTTTCGTTCTCTTGGGCATCTGAGGGAATCTGTGTATGAGTCCAGATTTTTTTTCTGTATACCTTCATGTGGGTTTTCAGGCTTGAGTCTATATGTATAGGTATATGATTACACAACTCTGCCATATATGCATGTGTTTATAAGTAATGGCCATCTACACATATGTGCACATTTATATGTAATGCATATCTGCATATAAATGCATATCTTTCAAAATGTATAGCAGTATGTCTGTGTGTGTATGCATGTAAAAACTTCTTATGGACCCATCTCGTTGTGCATGTATATATCTCCGTGTACAATTGCATTTTGTTCATATACATATGTGTTTGTGCATTTCCACATGTGCGCCCAAATACATGAATGTCTCTGTGTGTACATGTGTGTGCATCTTTACAATGTTTCTTGTTTAATATGAGCACATATGTTGTATTATAGGTATGAGCATGTTTGTGTGTGTTTTGATAACAAGCATGCTTCTGTGTGTAACAAGTATGCATGTGATTCATTGAACATTAGAATGCCAGGATATCAATGCTCACAACTATTCTAGTGCCCATTTGTATCTACTTATGAGGTAATATTTCATGTCTCTGTGTACAGTAAATGCACATATACCTGTCTGAATATGAATGACTCTACACATCTGTTATGGGTTACGTGTACATACATGAAAACACAAATAACTGTATGAGTTCATGTATATTTGTCTTCTTTTGTGCATAAACATCTGGGAATGTCTGAGCATATGTCTGCACCACTAGAAGCATATCTGTGTGAGTGTGGAGTGTATATTTATGAGTGTATGTTACTCTGTGCCTACATATAGATTTGTGGTTATTTTTATGTATCTGTGATGATGATGTATCATCTGATGATGATGTATCTGTATTTTTATGTATCTATGAGATGACTCCTGGTGGGACTTAGATTTTACATTCATATATGTACAAGCATATGCCTTTGGCCATGGCTTTATGAATGTGTTGCCATGAGGTTATGATTGGCACATCTGCAGGTGTGTGTCGGTGTGAATATTTGTGGTACTACATGCATGTGTCCTCTGTTGTGTAAGTACATGTGTCTAAGGAGGGCCTGTGTGCACGCTTTCTCCAGAATGACTTTTCCTGTCATTCCTCTGGCTGCTTTTCTATGATATAGCCAGCAGAGGGGCTCATGATTTCCTTCCCTCTTTGGAACTAAAATAAAAATAAATATTAGAACACAGCCTCCTTTGAAAATGATGATTTTGAAGATGGCTAACTATGGTCTAAGAACACAGGATGGTTACGATGTAAAGACAAAGTGTAGGTGGCTACTCGGATCCTCAAATGCCAGGGCCACCCAGGGCATTTCTGCCTGAAACCCTGGCACATGGTTCCCTTTCTTCTCACCTCTATCACAGGCTGCCTCCTAGTTATCCACAGCCCACACCACAACCCCTAACCCACCTTCTACTTCCTGAGACTTGCCTATTACAAAGAATGCAAAGTTACTCCTGTCTTCCCCCACCCCAACTTCTTTACTCTGACTGGGAATTCAGATGAAGCGACCTGTGCTACTCAACCCTTATGACAACCGAGGAGGCGGAAAACAGTTTGCAAGTGAGGAAGAAGACGGGACAAATCAAGCACGTGGCGTCAGGTGAGATAGCATAGAAGAGGCAGAGGCAGAATTGCCAGCCAGTCTGGACTGACTCAAAACCCGTATTCTTTCTACTCTACCGCTGACTATTTTGACTAGTAAATGTGCCCAGGTCCCAGCGCCATAGTGGTGGTGCATGGATCAAAGCATTTTCCACTGCCCACAAAGACGGCTTCTAACCTTGAGTCTTCCCTGAGATCATCTCATTTAATCCCGGGAGTGGTGTAAAGGAAGCATTTTGTTCGTGTTTACAAATAGGTACAGATCAAAGAAGCAAAGTCCGTTGGCCAAGCTCTGCGTGAGCAGCGAAGGCCACTCCGATCTTCTGTATCAAAAGCGTGCTGGTGAGGACATATCTGTGCCAGAACGCCTGTGTGCCTCCTGACATTTTTAGACGGATGGTGCCGCTTGTCTGGGTGTTGTGAGGCCTTCTGTGTATTGCGTAGCAGGTCCAAGTTCTAAGAGGGGTGTCTGTAACATTTGGGGCAAGTGTGGATGTTGTGGGGTGAAGGTGTGTTGTGGATTCTGTCTCTGTGCGTGGTTTCTCTGCCTTGTGGTGTGAATCTGTGAGGACCGGGGGGCAAGCTGGAGTGGTCCGCTGTTCGTCTCTAAGTTGGACGGCCTGTCTCTGTCTAGGAGCGCCCAGGAGATGTTGCAGAGTGTGTGTGTGTGCTGCAAGTTAGCTGTCTGGTTCGATAGCTCGTCTCTGCTCTGCTGTGAGGCTAGGTGTGGGGCGAGTCTGGTAGAGTGAGGTGAGTCTGAGCGTGATGACAAAAATCTCCTCGTCAAAGGGGAAATCTCTGCACTGTAGGTTGGTTCCAGGTGTTTTGGGGTGGTGGCTGTTATGTCGTGGGGTGAGTCTGTCTGAGAGAAGATGGATCTAGATGCGGGGCATGTACGTGAGCTGTATGAAGTGTTGATAATTTGTGGGTCCTGTGAGTGAGTTTCTTGTGGTGTCAATCTGTTCAGTCTGATTCACGGGTGACATTTAAAGGGGGCACACTCAGAGGATGTCAGGTGAGCTGTGCACTGTGGTCATCTCTATGAATCACGGGTCCTGTGAGTCCTCAGCATGTGATTTAAAGTGACTGTGCTTTGCGGTAGTGACTCCAGGTGCCGGGACTTTGATGACTGTGACTGTGGGGTGCAGTGTTGGCGGAGTCTACGGACTGTGGAACGTGACGCCGTGCTGTAGGGTACGCCTGGCTGTGGTGGTCAGCACATTGCAGTCTTCACATTGAGGAATATGTACTGGGTGAGCCTCCGTGTCCGTAGGCTGACCCTAGAGATTCTGTTGTCAATAATCATGTCACAGGGACATATTTTGCATTGTTGGGTGTATCCTTGCTTTAGGGAAATTTGTTGTTTTTTTAAGGAGGGAGGGAGCCCCTCAGATGTGGGGCTGTGTCTGTGCTCAGTGTGACATTTCTCTAGGCTCTTGTCCAATATGCATTGTGGGGCAAGTGTATATGATGTGACCTAATTCCGGGGGTGTCTTGGTGTTGCAGAGGCTGTGGGCCGTCAGAGGCAGGTCCAGATGGGTGGTGTCTGTGTCTGCGCTATGGGCCCGTTCTGGGTGCTGCGAGCCATTTCTGTGTTATGAGGCCATTCTGTGTCTTGCGGGGCATTCATTGTGTAATGGGGCATGTCCTGCATCTGGGGTCTTTACGTGGAGTTGTTTCATGATGAACGTGTGTGGCAGGGCATGCCTATGAATCCTAACACGTGTCTCTCAGTGGCATGGGGCAAGTCTGCAGTGTTGTCAGGCTTTTCTGGAATACTGTGGTCAAGCCTTAATTTTGTGGAATTACGCGAGGTTGCGATGAGATTTCGAGTGAGAGTGCCAGTGCTGTGGGGACGGTGCATTGTGACAAAAGCCTGATATGGGTTTGAGTTATTATATTGTGATTTGATTCTAGGTGCCTTAGGGTAAGTTTGCATGTGACCAAATATGAGCATGATTTGGCAATTCCGTGACTGTGGAAATTATCTGGGCATTTTCAAATGGCATTTGTATCTGGGCATTTGTATATTGTAAAATGTATCTTTTAATGAATTGGAGGGCCTGCCATGGTGTGGTGGTATGACCGATTTCACTGTAGGTGGCATCTAGATCACTGGTGTGTCACACATCTGGGCAGAGAAAATGCAAGTGCCGTGTCATGAGGGTTGACACCTGGTGTTAATCAGTCATGACTAGGTTCTCAAGGTTGTCTCCCATTTCTGTGTCATAGGAGGAGAATTTCCAGCTTGTGGAGGCGAAGTGTTTGGGGGGCCCCGTCTGTGTGCAGAAAAGGTCTGTGTGCGGTCAGGCTTGGTTACATGTTGCTGAGCCGCTCTGGGTGCTGTGGGTGCTTCTAGGAAAGCAGGGGTGTTTTGCGAGTCCAGTCTTGCTGTCGTGGAAAATGCCTGGTGATCTGGGGCATATCAGTGTGTGGCGGACAGCCCTCGCTGCTGACAGGCAGGCCGCGGGGTGTGCAGTCTGCAGTTCGCAGGATTGGTCCAGGTGTTGTAGAGGGTCCTAGAGCTTGTAGAATGAATCTGGTGTCATGCGGCATTCCAGTGAACTGTTTATTTTTCTGTCAGGTGTCCCACATTTGTGAACACTCTGCGTCAACTCTTGGTCTCTGGAGGCAAAAAGGAATTTTCTTAGTCAGTCTGTACCACAAGGAGAGTTTTATGGTGTGGCCAGCAAGGCATTTGGGAGTCTCCCTGAATTCGAGTCTCACTCTGCACTGAGAGTTTGGTCTGTGTGTTGTCTGATATTTTCTATGATCCGAGGACAGTCTTGACATTGTGGCAAAGTATTTTCAGGGGAGAGTCTCGTGTGGCGGGGCACACCCATGTGGTGCTGCAGGGATCATGGAACATGTTGTGGGGACAGTCTATGTGCCTCAGGCAAGTTTGGGTGCTATGCGGCGAGTCTGCACTTGGGGGGCCAAAGCTGCACACTGGGGGTTTTAGCATTTATGTCAGTTGAGATGCAATCGCTTGTGTTGTGAAGTGAAGGTCGTGTTGTGGAGAGAACTGAGCACGTTCCGGAGCACATCCACCTATTACGGGGCGTGTCTGCGAACTGTGAGGCGTGAGTGTGCAATTGAGCTGAGCAGTAAGTCCGGAGTTGGAAGTCTGGTCTGAGTGCTGTGGGCTGAGGGTGATTTGCAGCATGTCCGGTGGTATGGGGACAACTGAGGCACTGAGCTATGAACCTTTTGGGCGAGTCTGTGGCTGCAGGGTGACTCTGAGTGGCATGGGGCAAGTCTTTTTCGGCAGAACTGTATGTCATGCACAATCTATAGGTGGTGCAGGGTTTGTGTGCACTGGGAGAGAAGTCCCGGCGCGCTGAAATCAAGAGTGTTTGTGCACCTGTTCTATGTGCCACGGAGACAGCTTGCACGTTGAGGACAGTTTTGCGATTGCACATTGAGCGCGAGTCACGTGAGTATCGTCTTAGTGTCATGGGGGTAGGCCAGGGCATTGTGGGACATTCTGGGTGTCCCAGAGCTAGTTTGAGTAGTGCGGAATTACCTGAAAACTATGGTCTTTTCAAGTATATTGTCCCATATTTCTATGTGTTCTGGGGGCACTTCTTGCCCTGGGAGAGTCAAGGAGATACTCAGGAGGGAACAGGAGTATTACGGAGCCCGCCTACGTGCAGAGAGGCTACCCGTATTGGTGCCAGACTGGCTGCTGAGGTGTGATGCATGTCATACAGTGCAGCGTGAGCTTGGGTTTTTTGGAGCATACCCATATATTGCAAGGTTTGCCTATGTGCTGTGCGCCATTGTATCAGGCATGAGTGTCTGTTATGACATCCTTGCGGGGTTGTTGGTGTGTGGGGTGTATTGTCTAGAATATCCCAGTATTATAGAGCATGTGCAGATGTTATGGGCTCAGGCTGAAGGTTAGCAAGCTAGTATTGCAAACAATCAGGATTGCAAAGCAATACTCGTGTTTTGAGGCAAGTCTGGGTGATGGGGATCCATCAGGCGATGCGAACTGGTTGGGCAAGTCCAGGTGTCATGGAGCGCCACTCTTGTCATGGGATGAATCAGAGTGCTGCAGAGTGAGTCCAGACATCATATATTCAGTCTGTGTTAACTCATGTGTATCGATGCCTTTTTATGACCTTGCTGTGTGCTATGTATTGTGTATACATGCTGTGAGTCCAAGCTCGGTGTTGTGCAGATAATTAAGTCGTTTTGTGAGGCTAGTACATGTTGTGGAGGATGTGTGGGCACTGTGGCACAGGTCCTGGAGTGGTGGGCCACTCCCAGGTATTCTGGGTCATGTCCATCATGCCCTGGTGCTGTGGGGGCAGCTGAGTATGACACAGTATGTGCAGCGCGCGGTGCATCTTGGTGTCAATATGGCTCTGGTTTTCATGGGGAAAGTCTGGGTTGGGGGCAGCAAGTCTTGGGTTATGGAGCATATGTCTTTTTGTGAAGCTCGTCTTTGTGGTTTCCAGTACTTACATGGACCGGGAGGCAAGTCTTACTGTAGCAAGAACATGATTTGTCGGGTGAGTATGGGGTAGGTGCAGCTGTTGTGAGGCAAGGTCTGGTCGGAAGGGAATTCTCTAGGTGTCATGAGGCATCTGAGTGTTATGGATATTTTCTATGTGTTGTCCCGCTTTTGTGTTTGTCCGAGGGCTACGTCATCATCTGGGAAGCAGGAAGGTTTTTGCTGAACCTGTCTTTGTATTATGAAGTCGGCTGGTTGTCATACATATCCATGTGCCGTGATTACTGTGTGTATGCTGTAGGTTGAGTCTAGCTGTTTGGGATTGAGTCTAGGTGTGGGTAGGGACGAGTCAAGATGCCATGTGACAAATCAGGTAATGCAGAGCATTTCGGTTCACTTTGGTGATTGCATTTGTCCAGGATTTCTGCACGCGAAGAGGGAATTCTTTGGGTTGTGGAAACAAGGCGCTTTGGGTTGCTGGTCTGTATGGTGTGTTTTGGGGTACTAGTCTATTTTGTGGTGAAACTCTATGAATTAGGAAGCATGTTCTTAAATTGTGGGACAAGCAAAGTGAGTCACCTTGTTGGAAGGCAAGTCTGGATTATGGACTTGACCTTGGTCATGTGGAACAAATCCAGTGTTGTTTGGTGAGTATCTGTGTCATGGGATTACAGTTGTCTATGAGTGTAGACATTGTGGAGGAAATCTGCATGTTTGAAAGCGAGTTGCAGTGTCACGGAGTGAGTCTTGGTATGAAGAATTGAGGTTGGCTGCTGCACACATGCACGCAGCACCTATGTATGCTCGTGTGTAGCACATGTGTTTATAATAAAGTCATGTCTGCTTAGTGTGGCTATTGTCTGCATTTTCAGGCCAGTCCGGGTCTTATGGAGTGAGTCTGGGTGTTGTGGGTAAGTCTGAGTGTTACAAGGAATATCCGGGCACAGTGGGAGTTTTGGTATTTTATCTACTGTCTCTATATGCCAAGAGGTAAATCTTAATGTTTTGAAGGCAAAAGGATGTTTTCTGGGGCCAGGTTGTGGGTTATTACTATGCGTTGTGGGTCCTGCCTGGGTTGTAAATCTGGATGTTGTGAGGTGTTTGAGTGTTAAGGGTTGTTTATCATTTCGTCAGAAAAGTGTGTGGAGTCAGTCTAGATATTGGGGTGAATATGGCTGCCATGGGTGAATCTGAGTGCTGTGAGATGAATCTAGGTGTTGTGGGGCATATCTGTGCCCTCTGCATATCTCATATGTTTTGTGTGTGCCCACATTTCTGTGGATTCCGAGGCATTCCAGAATATGACTAGGACAGATCACTGTGGGGTCACCTCACATTCCCAGGAGTTTGCAGGTTATTGAGTCTGCCATTTGATGAGGGAGCATGCCTTGCTGTCACACCCAGGTGTGCCTGCGATGGTGCACACTTGGGTTTTGCAGAGCCATTTTAAGCGTTTGTGCAGCAAACCTGGGCCTTATATGCACATAGCTTGGCAATGCAGGGCTTGTGTGTGTGTGTGTTTTATGGTATTTCCATGTGTCCGCTGAGAAAATTCTCAGTTGTGGAGACAAGCAAACACTGGGAGCGTCTTTTTCTGTGAGTTGTGCACTCATGTTAGTCTGCTTGTGATGGGACAAGTCTGGTGGCTACAGTATAAGTTGATTGTTCCGGGGCAATCTGGGTTTGGCTGAGGTAGTGTCTGAGGGAAAGTCTCTGACTTGGAGTGTCGTAGTGTGATTGGATAGTCTGAGATGACTCTGGGAGCATAGGGCCTACGTATGCATCATGGGCACTGGTGTGTTTTTTGTTCAACATTTCTGTGTGCTGTCATTTCCGTCTTGGTGTTGTGGAATCCAAAATGTAATTTTCATGGCCTGTCTATGTTGTTGAGAAAGTATGTGTATTGTGCTCATTTCCATGTATTTGAGGGAAAGCATGTGTGTCCTGGGGTAAATTCAGTTGTCATGAGGTGATTCTGTGTGACTTAGGCAAGTCTGGGAGTGTTCAAGAAAATCTCACTAGTGTGAAGCATATCTGTTACTGAGCTATTTGTATGTTGTATATGGTATATCATTTCTAGGTGCTGTGAGGTAAGTGTTGGTGTTATGAAGCATGAGGTGTTTTGTGAGAGCAGCCATTACGTTGTGGGAAAAATGTGTACACGTGGCCGTGTTTGTGTACTCTGGCTCCTATTTGGGTATTCTGGGGCTAATCTGGGTAGTGGTCAGCCATCCTGGGTGTGGCAGGATGATCTCTGTATTTCAAATGGGTCTGAGTGTTATGAGCACGACTGTGCTTTGTTGATTCTTTGTGGGATTTGCAACATTTCTTAGGGCTCTGATGCTAGTCTAAAATTTGTAAAGGCAAGGAAGTATTTTATGGAGCCAATCTGTGTGATGAGGGGAGAGCCTACACCCATGTGGAATGGGGTATGTCTATGTGTTGTAGGTTTTATCCATGCTGGAGCATTTCACAGGTTGGAAGACTAGCATGGTGCTTGGGATGTGAGTCTGTATGGATGTAGAGTGGACTGAATCTTCCAAGGAATCGTACACTGGGCAGTAAGCCTGTATGTTATAACATACATATATATATATATATATATATATATGTTGTGTTTTTCTGTGTATGGGTCACCCTTTGTAGTATTTGCTGCTCTGAGGGAAGTTATTTTGTGTGGCCAGTGGAGATACTGTTTCCTACAGGCTATTGTCGTGTGATGAGGGGCAATTCTGGTGGTTGTGAGTTACTTATGTTAGTTATGTGTGTGATATGGGTTATGTCTGGGTGTGGTCAAACAAGTCTATGTGTCACGGGATATAGAGATATAGATACACATAGAAATAGCATGAAATATTTTTATGTTGTTTTGTCTTTCATGCCTGTATTCTTGAGTCAAGCCTCAGTGTTGTCCAGGCATGACAGTGATTGGTTGCACCAGCATATATGTGACAGGGAATATGTGTTTGCTGTTCAGAGTGTCCTGCTTTCTTGTGCTGTAGGCTAGGCTATTCATTGCTGCTAAGTTTATGTAGTGTGATACAATTCTGTGTGTTGACGAAGGCTATGTGTTGTGTAGTATTTCTAAGGATTTTGAGGAGAGCTCCTTGTGTTGTGGGGTCACTGTGGCATTCTACGATGCATACGTACATTGCATAGAATGTATGTACATGATGGGGCACCTTTAGTTCAGTGGGATGAGTCTGCATAGATGAGTTTCTGCATCACGGGCATGCTTGCGTACTGTAGTGTGCATGCAGGTGTTAGGTGGTGAGTCTAGATGTTTTGTAGAGACGGTGGTAGACACCTCTGGGTCTTAGGGGCTGTGTGTAGTCAATACTGGCATGATCAGAAGATGATGGTGAGATGGGCTGTGATGTGACTGTGTGCTCACTCTGTGTTGTGGGTTAATGCCAGTTTTTTTAGATTGAGTCTTACCATTGTGGTCCAGTTCCATGCACAGTAAAAATAATATCAACAATAGCAAATACCGATAACACCACTTCTGTGTCAAATGCTGCTCTGCAAACACCTTATAATCACTCACATATTTATTCCCCTTAACAGCTCTATGAGGTAGGTACCATGATCATTCCCAATTATACCTGAGAAAAATAAGGCACAAAGAGGTTAACAAACCTTTCCAATGTCACACACTTCGTAAATAATACACATAGGACAGGGACCTCATCGTTCTGAATCCCAAGTGTACATTCCCAATCACTATGTATACCGCCCCCTTTTGTTTGGGGGTGTGCTGAGCTTTGCAGCATTTTTCTGGGTCTTGTGGGGTGTGATTAGGTGCTGTGGCATGTCTTGGGGTGCAGAACACCTAGGGGGCTTGCAAATTTTATTCAGGTAACATGTGGCTTAGCTGAGCAGTGTGAGATGGGTCTTGTTGAGTGTATGGTTTTATATCAAGTTTGGAAAGTGAGACGCCAATGCTGGTGCTGGTGGCAAAGCATTCTATTGTGGGTCAAGACTCTAAAGGACAGATGTACAGTGACGGGCTTTTGTATGTTGTCAGAAAATGTTGTGTGCGTAAGCAAGTGTCTATTTTGAAAAGCATATTTACTTGTGAGTCTGCTCCCTGGATTATGACATGTCGCGGTCTTGTGGAGTGAATCTGGGTATTGCTGTTCAAGTTTGTGCTTCATCAGGGAATTGTGTCAATTATGATCCAATTCTGTGAGTCATGGGGTAATTGTCTGTGCTATGGGAAACATGTCTATGTTACTGGAATTTCCAGACATTCTGACACTAAATGCTGCATTTGGGGGTGACTTTGTGCTCATGGGAAGTCTCTTGGAGCTGAGAGGTGGGTTGGTGCATTGGAGGGGAATGGGCATGTCGGGAGGGATGTTTGTGCATTGTAGACTGGGGAGGGGCACTCATGCCATGCTGAACACTGTGGTGCTTCTCTGTATATATGAAAGTACTTCTAGGTGTCTTGGGAAATGTAGCGTTTTATGGAGTGTTCTCTGTGTTCATAAGGCCAGCTTTAGTTTATGAAGAAAGATCTCCTGCTAGGGGCCTAGTCTGTCGTTCTAATGCAGCTCCACCCATTGTATAGATGGAAAGTCTATAGAGTGTGTAGAGGGTGTCCTGTGGGCTGAGCTGTCGTGGAGCGCGGCTGTGTACTGTAGCGCACATCCTCGGGTCTGTCAATGAGTCTGTGCATCGTGCTGAGCCTACATTGCGGGGCACTTCTGAATTGTCAGCTGAGAATGTTAAAGGGTGAGAACTAGTATCATGGTTCAAGTGCGGCAAGATTAGGAACATGAATTCAGGAGCAAGTATGGGAAGAGTAGGCATATCCCCACATTATGGGACAAAAATCTACGTGTGGTCAGGTAGGTTCATGTGTTACAGAACGCGTCAGTCTATTTTATGGTGTACACACGTGTTGTGTCATCAGTCTGTGCCTCGTGGGGTGTTATGCATCAGTCTGGGTGTCGTGGGATGAATCTGTGTATTATGCAGCTAACCTGTGCATGGCAAAGCAACTTTCTTCACTGGGGTACAGTTATGGGTGTTGTCGGTGGCGCCTAGTTTGGGATTCTGGCTGCTCTGTATGATGTGGGGTTTCTCGTCTATGCAACGTGTGAAGGCTGGTGTTGCCATATGATTTTAGGTATCTAGGGTAGGCCCTTTTTGTGTTCATTGTAATGGGGGGCTGATAATAATATCAGTTAATCATCATGATAGTTCCTATGTGTCAGTCACTGTACTAAGCACTTGACATATCTTAAATCATTTAATACTCACAGCAAAGCATCTTAAGCAGGTACTGTTATCGGGGTTTTATGGATGAACCAACTAAATAACACAGAAATATACTTACCCAAGGCGAAACAATTAGAAACGGGTGAAACCTGTATTCAAACCCAGGAAGTCTGGGTCCAGAGGCCTTGCTCTTAACCGTGACACAGGCTGTGTAAGGCCAGACTTGTAGCCCAGTGTGAAATCACGTCCAGCCATGACGGCAGTCTATGCACCACGGGGCTAATGGGTGTTTGTGTGTCTACACATTGGGGACGGTTATATCATTATAGGTTTTGCATTCCAGAGTAAATCTGTGTCGTGATGCCAGCCTGTGCATTATGGAGGACATCTGTGTTTATGGGCATGCCTGTGAATGTTGGCTTTGGGGGTGTCATGAGGCAAGTCTGTGCCTTGAAACGCTTGTCTGTGCATTTCGGGTGAGCCTTGGTGCTCAGTGGTGTCTGCGTGTGCGTGTGTGGTGGAGCAGGAATCAGTGATGACCTGTCTGCCTTGTGGTGTGATTCTGTGCGTGGCTGAGCACTTCTTCCCACGGGCAGCCGTGTGAGCAGTGACACCAGCTGACGTGCTTCGGGGTAAATGTGGGCGCTGTGGAGTGAACGGTTTCACGTGTCGGGGGCATGCGTTTGACTATGTCATCACCAAAGGAGTGTGGTTGGGGGCGGTGAGTCTATAGGTGAAGTGTGCTTCGTGACACAATTTCTGTGCCTCATGTGAACAGAGTGTCGCACTGTGTGAGGTGTTCAGTTGCTGTGGATTGCATCTATGTGGTGACATGATGCGGGTACTGTGAATCATGTCTGCAACTCTGCCCTGAAGGGTGGATCGGATTGCTGTGGACAAGGATTAGGGGTTGCTGTGGCATGAGTGTGTCTGTTGTGAAGCAAGTCTGTCCATGGTAGGGTCATTGTGAGGAGTGTCTCTGTAGAACGTGCAACGTGTTGTGATACAGGCCCACGGTGTGCATTGTGTGATGACTGGATATCTGATGGCAGTTGTGGGCCCAGTGAGTATATGGTTGGCCAAATATTCGCACGGTGTGGGCACTTTATCTGTTGTGAACTGGGCCGCATCGTGGGAAAAGTCTGTGTGCTATGGCGCCATCATGGGGGACATATGTGCTGTCAAAGGCACTGCTGTGTCTCTGTGCCGTGGTGCGAGCTTATCTGAGTGATGTGGGGCGTCTCAGTGCTGCAGGTGCAGCCTGTGTGCTATGGGGTGCGTCTTCAAGGTGTGGGGGAAGTCTGAGCTCCTAGGGCTGTGTCCTTGTGCTATAAGGCCATTGTGTGTGTGTGTGTCCTGGGGAGTGGTCATGTGTTGTCGGGCCAAATTGCCTGGATGGGAAAGGTCTATGTGCCTGGAGTGCCTGCATAGTGCGGAGAC
>RJWH01009847.1:0-20055 GCA_004363575.1 Solenodon paradoxus
TTCAAAGTCCTTAGCATGGTTGATCAAACTGTGGTGGCCACCCAGATTTCAGCCTGGCCACCCCCTTCAATTTACTTATTCCCCCAGCTCCCCAACTGCTCAGAGTGTTGGTGGCTGACAGCCTGCCAGTGAATTCTCTTCCTGAGAATGTACTGGCTGAAGAGAGATTCCTAACCCAAAGTCACACCCCATTGTCAAGGCCACCTGCAGGTCATGAATATTCAAGGAGTATAAAGGCCTGCCCCCTTTGCTCCAACTGAGGGCAAGTCTGTGGAGGCTCTCCCAACCTCAGAGCTCCCCTGGGGATGGACAGAGCTAGTTGTCACCACACCACAACTCAATTTCTCCCTCTGCTGATCCTTCTTCCTTGCCTTTCCCTTCAGATGCGGATCCCAAGAGCTCTCACCAATACACTTCCTCTATACTCATCTCCCTCACACGACTGTTTTACCAGGAGACCCGATACAAGACTCCAACCTTCCTTGATCTGGCCTCGGCCTGCCTGTTTGGCTTTATCCTTTTCTACTTCCTCCTTACCCTCAGCCCTCCAGCTCTGCTGAAGCTAGTGGTGGCATGGTCTACATCACAGCTAGCATGTGTCTTTAGAGATGGCTGAAATCACTTTACATGGATTTAGAACCCATTTATAGCTCAGTCAGTTAGGTTCGACTCTCGTCCTGTTTTGATAGATGAGGAAACAGATACACAGAGCGTTTGAATTACTTGCCTAATGTCAATGGTTAGTAAGAGGCAGAGCTGGGATTCAAACCCAGAAGTCTAGCTCCAGAGTACATCCTTTGCATGGAATGATTGCTTTTTGGAAGGATCATGCTAGTAGGAGCACTGAAGATGTATTAGAGGGACAGATACTAGAGCAGGGAGACCAGTGAAGGGATGAGTGTGACAAATATGAAGGAGTTGGATGGGGCAAGTTTTCATATTTTTCTTTTACTAGTCATATTCCCTCTATAGCCAATTTATGTCCCCAACTTTTGCCTGAGTGGTGGGTGGTATATCATTCACCAAGAGGGGATATGCAGGGAGGCAGAACAAACTTGTTTTCAGACAGGGGATGTGTCTTAAAGTGCGGTGTGCTTGAATCGGCATCACTGTTATCTGCTGGAGGCTTGTTAGAGATCCACCATCTTTGGAAGTACCCCAGACCTACTGATGAATCAGTCTCCATTTTAACAAGACGTCCAGATGATTCTCACGCACATTTATGTTTGAAAATCACAAGCATAGAGAGCACCCTGGTAGAGAAACCTGGTGGCTCGGGGCTCAGGATAGAGGTCCGGACTAAGAGATAAAGACAGCAGATATCAGCCTGTAGGTGGTAGCTGAAATCACTGGTCAGATCCCTGGGACAGTATAGGGTGGAGGTCTCTGCAAGGCTTACTGCGAAATATGCTAACCTAAGATTGAAAATTCTTCATCCCAGAGACTAGAGCTGGTTCAAGTGCATGTTTATTTGACCATTACATTATGCTAAGTTTTAAGATGCTAGGTGTAAACGCTTAACCAAAAGATTTTACATAAAACCCATATTTCTGATTTCTCTTTAAAAGTGTTAGGATTCGGTGTCAGATCCTTATGTGGCAACACTTGGCCAGAGCTGATGGGCAGATGCCTCTTGTAAAGGGCACCCTAAAGGTGGCTCACATCTGCCTACCATATCCGCAGCACTGACACTATCAGTTCTTTTTTACCATGTTGATTCTGTTTTTTCAATAGAAAAGAGGATAATCAAGGGGTTTTTGTATCCACGACTCTATGGGAAATGAAAGAGATGTTCACTCTTTCTGAGGGGTGCGGGGGAGGAGGGCAGAGCTAGAGCCTGATTCTCTGGGCATTTCAGCACCTACTCCATTGCCATATGTCCACCATGCTTGCATTGCTCATTTACATTCCTCGCCTGGCATCTATGGGTTGTGAGCTTCGCTGGTTGCAGGGAGAAAAAGAGGGTCAAGATAGACTTTGGGGGCAAGATTACACTGTTAGGAATTAAGTAGAGGAAGAGGAACCCACAAAAGAGATTGAGAAGAAAAGCTCCCAAGGGTACAAGGAGGACAGGAAGAATGTGATATGACAAAAGCTAAGTGTGGGGAGAGAGTTTCTAGGAGGGAGAGGTTCACAATGTTGAGTGTTGTAGAGGGACAGAGCCTTTAGGTTTTCGAGTAATGGACTAGGCCCCTCAGAAATCTCAGGGTACCTATGCCAGAAGGGCAGAGGCCTGGTTCCAGTGATTTAGGGAGTGTGTGGGATGTCAGACCTCAGGATATCTAGCTCTCAAACAATAAGCTTGAGAAACTTGACTAAAGGGAGGAGGAGGTGGAGGACAGAGGGATGTTGGATTTCCTGGTATGATTTGTTTTCCTGAAAGCTGTGATAGGCTTTGGGTACAGTGGCCTAGCTAGTAGATTCATTGAGGGTGACAATATAGGACACTGTGGATCTAAACTACTCCTGGGGCAGAACGTGAAGCAGCAGAGGAGGAAATCAAAGGGATGAACGAAGGGACATATCTTGTCCTTTAAGAAGAGAGGCAGAGATGTGGCTGCTCCAAGGTTGAGGGAATGCACACGTGATAACCTCAGTGTTGTCCATGGACTTGGAGGCAAGGTCAATTGCAGGCGGAGAGGGAGCGTGGGGACTTGAGCATTGGCCAAGATTAATATTTTCACCATTCTCTCCACAGGGGCTTTCAGAAACAGGAGAAATACAGGTATTATGTTGCCTAGGAAACAATGTCCTGCTAAAGCAACAGTAGATTGTTTTTAATCATATTAACTCATTCATCTCCACAGCCTCCTAAAAGACAACTGGCGAGTAGGGGCAGAAGATGAGAGAATTCTGCTCCATGAACCACGCAATGAGCATCCTCTCTGGTCAAGGTAAAATACGGGTAGCTCTAGGATAAGGGAATTAAATAAAATGGGAGGAACCATCAAACAAGTTGCAGGCAGTAAGGTGGCAAAGACAAATTTCTGTTAGCTTTTTGTGTGTGGGCGTGTCCACAGACAAACACACACACACGCATACACACACACACACACACAAATGCACACTCTGTATCTCTATATGTATATGGGCGTAATCCCCCTCTCCACCACCAAAACTATCAAGGACAAAAATACAGGAATTGTTCCTCCTTTGATTTTCTTTTGCTCTGTGTGGCAGGATAATTTAATTAACTCTTTCCTGTTTTCTCTGCTATAGGTTCATCATTAAATAATTTTTTCTTCTCTCTCTTAATCTTGCTTGTGATTTAGAGGCCCAGACTTACTTGCTGCAGAAGGAGAGTCAAGAGGCCTTTGTTTTCAGAAAGTCTAGATTATTCAAGCTTGGAAGTGGATCGCCTGAGAGTGGGGGTGGGAAGAGTACATTGGGGGCTAGCACCCCTGAGCAAGGTGATAATTTGGGAAGGGAGGCAGAATCTCAGGGTGCTTGGGATCCATGCTCTGGTTGCTTCCACACCCCAGAAGGCTGGAGTAGGAGGTACTAAGGGTTGGCACACTCTGGTGGCCTATTGGGTTCACCCAGGTACAGTCCACATACATCCCAAGGTCCCCTGTTTAAGACCTGGGGCTGGGGAGACAACCAATATGAACAACTAAATAAAAATAATTGAGGTGCTTCTTCCTCCTCTCTCTTCCTGTCTGCATACTTGCCTTCATTCCTGCCTGCACCTTTCCTTTAAAACATTCTAAGGCATCTTCTTCTTCCAGACTCAGTTGTATTCTCCAAGACGGTGCTGATTTATGCTTGGTGACTTTCGCATGCGTGACCCATCCCGTTCCTTGAACTTCACCTGCAGCCATTTTTCTGTCTACCCATCAACCACCCTGTCTCTTGATCACACACTAGACTTCTTCAAAAACCCACCCTGGATAAACCCAATTGTTCCTTTATTCCCTAACTGCACACAAACAACTGAGCACTGTAGCAGAAATCAAAGCACTCTACTGATTGGTTTCATTTGAAAAAAAAAAAAAAAACATTTTTGGGGAGTAAAAATCTTTTTATGGCCCAGACGACATGGTCATCTGTGTAGAAAAAAACAATGGAGTCTACAAATAAGTTGCTAGAACTAATAAGTGAGGTTAGCAAAGTTGCAGGAGACAATATTGACATATAAACATCAATTTTTATTTCTATATAATAGCAATGAACAATCAATAATTGAAATAAAAAAATTCATTTACAGCAGTATCAAAAATATGAAATGCTTAAGAAATGAAAAAAGTATATATTGAAAGTACATGATTCTATTGATACAACTCTCCAGAAAACGCAACCTAATCCATAGTGACAGAAAACAGATAGGCCACTACCTAGTGAGACAGGGGCTCACTTGACGATTTTGGTCCATAATTCACAAATGGGCAATGCTGTCCAACAATTATTCTACAAAGTCCCTGCCCATTCTCTGGGGACACCATATCATGCCATCTCGACTCCAACATACCATCTCTAGTCTCATTCTCAACTGATGACCTTGTGTCTTTTTTTATTAAGGAAATAGAAGTAATTAAATGGAAACTCTTTCATGCCACCACCAAACCCACCAACTCCTACCTGTATCTACAGTCTTAAGATTTCCCTTCTTCTTACAATGTGGAGAGATTCTTTCTTCCAATCAAGGAACTTCCCCTGGGACTTGGCATCCATTTGCCTCACAACTCTCAACACCCCAACTCTCACATTTATCCCTTCTCTTTCCTGCATAGTAATATCATCCTCTCTACTTGATCATACCTATGTGCAAAAAAACATGTTCTAGTGTTTTTTCTCCTTTAAAACCCTCCCTTGACTCCAGATCTTCCTTCTATAATGTCCCATTTATTTGCTCTCTGTGTATCCGAACTTCTTGAATGGGGGGTCTATAAGCACACATATTCTTGCCTCCCATTCTCTCCTTCATCCCCTCCATGGGACATTTGACCCCACCACTCCCTCAAAAGCATTCTTGTCTATGTTCCCAATCCCAAGGACTTTTAATTTAATATGTATTGAGGTAACTTCGATTTACAAAATGATATAAGCTCTTATGTGCAGATTCATTTGTCAAATATATGACAACACACAACCCCCACCACTAAATTCTCAAAAATGCTTCAGCGCTGTCCAATACACCAACACTTGCTCTCATTCCCCACCTCATCCCCCACTGATCATCTCAGTTCTATCAATGTCCAAGGGTTGCTTTTGTTTTGTCTGTTCCTTTGCTTTGTTTCTTTATATTCTTTGTTGAGTGAGATAATTCAGTATTTGTCTTTCTCCTTCTGATTTATTTCACTTAGCATAATCCTTTCTAGTTCCACCCATGATGCAAATGAGAGGATTTCTTCTTTTCTAAAGACTGTGTAGTATTCCATTGTGTGTATGTACCACATCTTCTTTATCCATTCATCTACTCATGGGCACTCACATAGCTTCTAATTCATGGTGATTGTAAATAATGCTGCAACAAACATGGGGGTGCATATAGCTCTGTGAATTAGTGTTTTTGTATTTTTTGAGTAAATAGAAGTGGGATGAGTGGATTGTATAGGATTTCCATTCTCTCTCTCTCTCTCTCTCTCTCTCTCTCTCTCTCTCTCTCTCTCTCTCTCTCTCCTTTAAGGAATCTCCATATTGCTTTCCATAAATATTGCACTAGTTTATATACCCACTGAAACTATAAAAGGGTTCCTTTTTCTCTGCATCCACACTAACATTTGTTCTTTCCAGACTTTAGGATACTAGACAATCTCACAGGTGTGAGGTGATAACTCTATTTGCATTTCCCTAATAACAAGTGAGGGAGAACATTTTTTCATGTGCCTGTTGGCCATCTGTATGACTTCTTTGGAGAAATGTCTAATTCTTCTGCTCATTATTTGATTGGGTTGTTTGCTTTTCTGTTGTTGAGTTTTATGAGTTCTTTATATATTTTGGATCTAGAATCCTTGGGACATTTTTTAACACCAGCTCTGGGTCTCCAACTCAGGTGCTTGAGCTTCACATGGTGTGCACCCTTAATTCCCTCAGCTGCCTGAGCCACAATGTTGAACCAGGGACATTTCTGTAATTTTGTCCTAGTTTGTGGGCAGGATTTAACAGAGGTGATCACTGCATGATGAGATGTTTTTCTTACTTGTGGGCTAGCCTGTAACAGTTTTTTCCTTTCTCACTGGCTACTCTAGTCTGTCTTCTTTTTTATTTTTACTTCTTGTACAAAACTTTTAAATGTTGGAGTGGCCCAAGTATGTACTGGGCTAGCATGTATTTTCACTCTCTCCTTAGGTGATTTCATCTAGTTCTCTGACTTAAAATGTTGTTCATATATTCATGATTCTCATATGTAAGCTCCTTATCCTGGTCTTACCATTTACAATTAGGTATACCTGATGTCAATAAGTCTTTATGTGTCCCAGACGGAACTTTTTGTTTCATCCCTGTATTCATATTTAGTGGAAAGAAACATAAATGGTTGCATTTTTTTTTTTGAAAAAGGGATTTGGTGCAGAGAAGTGCTTACAAAATCATTGGAAGAACTGGAAGAACAGAGTTGCAAAGAACCACTTCTAGAACTCTACTGCCAAGTAGGAACAGCAGGGATGCTATGACGTCTGCCCCAGTCAGGGAAGTGGGCAGTCAGGAAGCCTCTACTAAGACTAACGACTTCAAGAGTACAGCACCACTGCTACAATCCAGGATAGCCATGTCACCACCAGTGCCACCATGAAATGACATCCATAAAACCATTGTTGAGATATGGGAATACGGAACTGGTTTGCTGCCATTATTGCAATTGTTTTCCTTCTTCTTCTCCTTCTCCTCTTCCTCCTCTTCCTCTCTCTTCTTCTGTCCCTTCCTCTCTCCCTCCCGCCTTCTTTCTTTCTCCCCCTTCCTCCCTCTCTATCTTCCTCCCTCCTCCCACTTCTTTCAAAACACACACACACACACACACACACGCACGCACGCACGCACACACACACAGTAGCTTATACATAATACTTGGTATGTTCCAAGCACTCTATTCAAAATTCAGTTGTTATATTATCCCCATAATACATATGAGTAAACTGGAAAAGAGAGAAGTTAAGTTGTCAAAGATTATAGAGTTAGTGAGTTGTATATGCCATATCTGAACATTCCTTTGTCACCGTTTTGCATGCTTGTAAATGAAGCTGCATACGATACCATCATATAGTAACCAAAATTTAACCATTCCTCTATTTGCATATGTGGGCTTATTTCCAACTCTTCATTATGAAAACAGTAACTCTCCAATGAGCTTTATGTATACAAAGGATTTTTATCTGCTTCTGGTCATATCCTTAGGATGTACTTTTTAAAATTCAATCCCTTGGTCAAAGGTTATAACAATAGAATTATTGGGTCAAAGGTTGGGGATATATATTTATATATAAAAATAGGTATATATATACACACACTTTTATTTTTTATTTATTTACATATTTTTTTCTTAAAGGAAAGGTGCAGGCAGGAACAAAGGCGAGTAGGCAGGCAGGAAGAGAGAGGAGGAAGAAGCATTTTATTTTGTTTTTATTTAGTTGTTCACACTGGTTGTTCCCCAGACTCCAAGTGGAACGTAGGGGTATGTGGCCTGTGCTGCTTTCAAGGCTATTGATCTAACCGCTACTCCACCAGGCTGTGCCAAGGTTGGGAATATTTTTAATGTATTAGTGTGATGGTTGATTTTACGTGTCAACTTGACTGGAATACAGGGTGCCCAGATTAAACATTATTTCTGGATGTGTCTGGGAGGGTGTTTCCAGATCAAATTCACATTTGACTTGGTTCAGTACATTTTCCTCTCCAAAGTGGGTGGGCATCATCCAGTCGTTTGAGGGTCTGAAAGCAACAGAAAGCAGAGGAAGGGAGCTTTTGCCCTTTTCCTTCCTGCCTGCCTGATGCCAGTCTTCTCCTCTTTGGACTGAAATTACACCACAGTCCTCTTGGGTCTCCAGCTTGCAGATGACAGATTGTGAGATTTCTCAGCCTCCATAATTGCGTGAGTCGCTTCTTAAAATAGATCTCCTTTTATATACATCTCTTACTGGTTCTGTGTTTCTGGAGAACCCTGGCTAATACACTGGGGTATACAGATGGATATACCAGCTAAGCGGCAATATAGGAGAATATTCTCCTCTCACTGTGCCCTCCTTACCTAAATTAGGATCTGATTGTCTTTTCAAGTTTTTGCTGTATGTCCCATGAATATTTGATATTTATACTAAGAAAATCATTGTTTTCTGATATTCAAATTTAACTTGGGTGTCCTGTATTTTATCTGACAACCCTACCTGTAGTGGATAACCAAACCCTCTTCTTTTGGGAGGATGATTCGCCATTGTGAATCTGGAGGGTAAGGATTCACCTCCCACCATGGAAATCAAAGGAAACACATATTGCTTCTTCACATGCCCCTGGGTGGTTAGGGCAACAGTAAGGGATCCAGGCACTCCTGAAAGACTTTGAATCTTGAGAGATTTCCACACAAAGTGGCAGCTTTGGATAGAAACCGCATCTAGCAGAGATCTCAGAAGGCAGTCCTGAGTCAGAGTCCAAAGGCAGTAGTATTTTGTGGTAGTGGCATCTACAGGTGGTGGAGGTAACTTTTGCCAATAGTGACGTACTAATCAGGTTGGTCCCCTGGCATGCACTTAACTGGGATTCTTACTTCCCATCTCCCTTGCTTCCTGAACATTTTCTGCGACTGATCATCTGCCTTCCTCTTCATTCTATAGAATATTACCTAATAACTTACTTAACTCAGAGACAGGTTCTGTTGTTTGCAACCAAGAACCCTGGCTGTTACAAATACAAGCCCGGTTAGACGAGGAAAATTAAATGTGATATTTCCCAATGACATTTATATCCCTAAAAATTGATTAAAGAAAAAGAAATTCTTTTAACAGATGACGGTCACTTGATAAGGAATTTCCCCCGCAAAACACTAGATGGTGCTATGCAGTAATACATTTTGTGTGTGTGACAAGGACTCAATAACTAGGTTTCAGGTGATCACTAAAACCGCCACCATTAGATAATGTAGATTAAGTGCCTAGTGTGTGCTAGAAACTGTTCTAAGTGTTTCATAGAATGAACTCCTTCCTGACAACCAAGAAAGTAGCCATTTTCACTACCTACATTTTGCTGAAGAGGAAACCAAAGCACATTCAGGTTAAGCAGCTTGTCCAAGATCAGAAAATTAGTGGTGAAGATAAGATTTGAACCCAGAATTCTGGCACCAGAACCTGTAGTCTTAATCAATAGGCGCTCAATAGCCTCTTAGAATTATGCTATAGCTCTGCTGGCTGACTGCCTATTCTGAGCCAGGCATTTTTGTATGATGAGGTCATTATTGCTATTTTATATATGATGGGACTGAACCTCAGAGAGTCTATCAGAGAGTTGGCATTCCACAGAGACAAATCCAAAAGCATTTGTAAAGGTGATTCTGTAATGCCAATGTTAAAGTAAATTAAACAAAAATATCTATCACAGAAAGAGTAATTCTACTTTGGAGACAGGTAAGAATAGATCTTGAAAGTGGTTGGCATGGTAAACGATTCCTTTTCATTGCAGCACTTAGACAAGTGTGGCTAAAATATTTTCCCTCTTTAGTTCCCTCCTTCTAGGAGCTAAAGAAAGTAGGAAAGCTGAAGGCACAATTGGAGCCTGGCTCATTTGGGCTATTGCATTGTTTATTATAAGGATGTTGTCTAATAATCCAAGTCAATGAGTTAGGCAGTCCCCAAAGCCTGTAACTTAGGTGGGATCTGGGAAGGAATCAGCCCTCCTGACAGAAGTACCATAAGAGTTTTCTTGAAGAGTCAACTAATATAAATAGCTAAGAAGAAAAACAATGCTATCAAAATATATTCTAAAACTATCACATTTAGAAGAGTGTGATAGTGGTGCAAGAAGAAATAGATCACAGCCCAGAAGCAAAACAAAATGAAAATGTGGGTATATACGTGTACAGAAATATGTATGAATTCATAAGGTATAGGAAAGAGCAAAAAAAACAGTGCTAGTGATGATTTACAACTTCCGAAAAAGAATCACATCAACAGAAAGAAATTCTGCATGTATAAAGAAAATGTTAAAAAGAACATGAACTAATTCATCTGATTCCTGGATGAGTGAATGCTTTGGAGGCATGCATGTGATAGAAGAAACCATAAAAGAATTTGGAGTAGGCCCTGGTGGAGTAGTGGTTAGGTCCATCTCCTCTGATGGACGCAGGCCACATACCCCTGGGTTTGAGTTCCGGTTCCCGGGGGAAACAACCAGTGTGAACAACTAAAATGGAAATAAAATAAGATGCTGCTTCCTCCTCTCTCTTCCTGCCTGTCTGCTCGCCTGCCTGCCTGCCTGCACCTTTTCTTAAAAAAATTATTTGATTGATATGCTTACATAAATATTGAACATTTTGGACATCAAGAAACAGCATAAACAAAATTAAAAGGCAACCCCTCTTGATATATATTTTGACATCAATTGATAAACACATGATATAAATCAGTAAGAGACTACAAGAGTAAAAAAAAATGGACAAATCACTGAAGAGATGAATCACATAGGAAGAAATCCAAATGTGTAAGGAAATATTAACAAACTTTGCCCTCACTTGAAACTCAAATGAAAACCGAAACTAGAATAGCATTTCCCACCTATCCAATCAGCAAAAATGCCTTAAAACCATATTACTTAATATTGTGAAAGATATGCCTCCCCAAGATGTCCAAAACAGGCTTCCCCAAGACATGCCACCTTGTTATGTGAATTATTTTCAGTTGAGGTCAATTAAGGCCTTGTAGATTCGCAAGAGACTTTTACCATGCTTTTAGCTACCTAGAAGAATGAAAATTGGGAATATTACTCAGAATTAGGGTTAAGCCAAAAATAACTCTTCTAGATATTTTTTGCTTAATTTGCTTTAGCCTTTTACCTATACCAGAAATAACCTTTGGCTATGAATAACCTATCAATATGGCAGGGCAAACATCTGATAACAGAACATCTGATCTTAGTTATGTGAGCCACCCTGTCCTTGTCTTAAGAGTCCCCTCTTCTCTCCTTGAAGCTCTAGATCCCTGTCCTGTTCCTTAGCTTATGATATATACTTCCATTTTGCTTCCTGGTTTTGTGTTTCTCATGTCTATGTAGATTGCCCATACATACATAATGTACATAATTCATTTTGATTTTTTTCTCCTACTAATCTATATTGATGTGCAATCAACCCAAGAAGAGCTCAGAGGGGTAGGGGAAAATGTCCCCTCTTTCCTGGCAATTATAAAGCACTTCAATGCACTGAAGAGGAGGACAATTTAGTCTGACATTCTCTATGGCAATTTGGCAAGATACATCAAAAACCTTAAGAGAAATTTAGGTCTTTTGTCCCAGAAATTCTATGTCTAGGACTTTATCCTAAGGAAATAGATATTTTTGTACAAAGACATCCATTTCAGCCCTGTGAATAACCGTAGAACCATTAAAAGAAAGGTTAAATAAATTATGGGACAACAAAACAACAGAATGTTATGCAGACATCAGAAATTACGTTTTTAAAGACATTTTAAGGACACCAGAAAATGTACAATAATGCATTACTCTAGGTGAAATGAACAAATTCCTAGAAGCACTGATGTTGCCAAAATAATTTCAAGAAAAAAGAGAAATGTTGGACAGACCTTTAACTGGTAAAGAAATATAATCAATAACCAAGCACACAGGCCACTCCTAAATTCTCATTTGCAACTTTTATAAATAAGAGTCATTATTCAATGAACAAACTATAAACAGTTCGGGGTTGAGGTTCTGCACCAAGGCAACCCTGGAAGTGCATAATGTTTGATCATCTCCCTCTTTGTATGATTTCGGACCATCTCAGAGGCACCATTTGCTCTTTCTAATGATCTCAGGGTATCATCACTTTCCCCTGTAGCAACATTTTCTCTAAAGAAAGAGCAAGTAAATGAATGTATAATCAATCATACTTGGTTGATAATATATACTTTTCCTGGGAATATTTGCATTTGATAGAGGCCAAAGTCTTCGCCAACAAAATGAATCTCTAAGTGGCCTTGCCTTCAAGGTCATTCCTTGTCTCCCCAGCCAATCTTCCATCTCACTACTTCCCTGTACAAGCTGAGCTGTGGAAACAGGTGCTCCCTCTTCTAGTCAAGCCTACTGGTTATATTCCCCCAAATGCCTGATCCCTACTCAGTTTTCCAAGGATTTCCTTCCATTGGAAGCCATCTTGTCTACTCACTCAACTCAAACCCATCGTTTGGGGCCACCTAAATCCCACATCTCCTTAAATTAGTCTTTTATTCATGAGTCTAATTATTTCTTGAGCACCTGTTCTCTACGCAGCGCTGTTCCAGGTGCAGAAGATATAGTGGTGGCTGAAACACAGATGGACTTGGCCTCAATGGAGCTTAGTTTATTGGGAAGGACTGACACTAAACAGGTAAAGAACTACAGTATATGTTTCATACATATGGTGGTATGTGCACCAAAGGAGCAGAACAAAGTTCAGTGAGAGAATGAGGTTGGGCAAGGAGCTTCCTTGAGTAGCCCATTTGTCCCTGATCTCTCCCTAATTTAATCCCCTGAAGCTTTACCATGTGAATCATTCAGATTCTCTCACAAATATGTGTTTAGCATCCTATATGTGCTCTGTGCAATAATATTACTAAGTAGCGCTGTCTGAGCAGCGACATGCCAGGCGCTGTGTTGTGCACTTCATAGATCTCTATCATCTATCTACCTATTTGTCTATCTATCTATTATCTATCTGTTATCCATCTCTATCTGTCGCCTGTTGATCTATCTATCATCTATATCCTCACATATAATCTTTAAAATGACTCTCTGAGAGATGTATAATTATTTTTCCCATTTTATAATGAGGCAACTGAGTCACAGAGTGGGTCGGTCATTCATTTAGTTCATGACAAAGCTGGAACTCAAACCCAAGCTGTCTGGATCCTGAGTTCACCTACCTAACCCATTAGTCTACTGTACTCTGTCAGATGTGTGCATGTCATGAATGTGTCCATGTGTGCATGTGTGCTTGTGTGTATAAAGTATACAGTAGATGAGATAAGCCTAGTTAGTGAGTGTGCTGTGCACCCATTGACCAGAGAGTGCATAGACCTCCCCTGGGTGCAGAGGGGAAAGGGAAAGAAATCCAATCTGCTGGAAGTGGAGGAGTGGGGTGCATGGGTGATGTGCTTCACAAAATGCAACAACAGTATTTGATCTTGGCTTGCATTTGGAATTCATTTGTGAAAAAGAGGAAGAAATGAGAGACCCTGAGAATATCCTGTCCAAAGGCACAGAGATGGAAAGAACACGATGTGCTTGAAGTATGAGCAGTCTGCTGGGTGACCCTGCTTGGGGCCAGGGTTGGGGCAGGAGAGGGGGTGTGGAGGCCAGGCTATGCTAACTTGCCTTCTTTTTCCATTTTTGGAAATACATAGCCAAAATATATTTGCATATATATTAAATATTCATATATGTACGCATGTATGCACACATGCATGTGTGTGTCTGTATATATATATATGTATATATATATATATGTATATATATCTTCACTTTAGACCAAAGCATGTTATTGAGTAGGCACAGAGGTCATATGCTACCCGTCTGCTTTCCAGAGAGTTAAAGAAGGTAATTGCAGGAAGCATGAGGAAAACTTTAAAGGCACATTCAATCTCCCACGTAAATTGAGAGCGATGAGTCATGGTTCTTTTTGTTCTGGGTATGTATGAAAATTGAAAATGTGTCCTCAAGCTAGAAAATGAAAATTTATCACTAGTTAACTATCTCTACTCTCTTGCAACTCCTGAAAATCCTTTCAGAAAGGTGCAGACTGGAATGAAAATGAGTAAGCAGGCAAGAAGGGGTAAGAGGAAGAAACATTTTATTTTTTTAGTTGATCATCTTGGTCGTTCCCACTAGTCCTGTGACATGAAACTGGGACACTGAGATATATGTGGACTGTGCCAAACCACTACTCCACCATGGCACACCTCCTCTAGGGTTATTTTAACCATTATAAAGCTTAAGAAAAGTTCCTAACCATCACCCAGACAACCTTCATTTCCCTTGGTTTGCTTCTTAATTTGGAACAAGAATCATCTCCAAATCTCCAGCTTCTTTCTCTGTGGAAATCAGCCTACGTAAACTGGAAACTGAATCTGCTGCAACTCGTCTTGCTTTCTGCCACTCCCCCCTTTTTTTTTGCCCTGGAAATATCTATTAACTCTTTATTTCAGCCTCAGCATTAACCCCCTCCTGACTGCTGTTCTAAGATGATACCCCTCATTTGCTATGATTCTATAAACCAAAGGTGGTCTAGTTGGAAAGATCTTTAGCTAAGATTAGTCACACTCCACTCTCTCATTTTACAAAGGGACATATACCAGAAAGGGGGCAGAGGTGTGATTTAGACAATGACACACACTAACTTCATGGCTGAGCAATACCTAGGATCTGGAGGCCTTACAAATAGTCCTACATGGGTTCTTTAGGTTAATGAGGTCAAACTCAGTGTTGATAGCAGTATCAAAATGATTGGCTCATCTCGGTATAAATTAAATTAAATCATGAGATTGGCCAAACATGACTATGAACTATAGAGGTATTTTCGGACTCTTAAGACAAACCCACCAGCTGAGCTAGCCTGAGACAGGAGTGAAGCCTGATTTTGGCATGTGCATATGACATCTTTCCCTTTTCTCTAGAGTATGCTGGAACTTAGACATTGCTCTGGAGCAATTATGCAGAAGGAAGAGAAGATAGACTCAGGCGCCATCTTGTTCTTCCATGGTAACTTGTGCATGGTTGGCACTCACTGACATTTGCTGAACTGAATTTCCTGTTGCTCAGAGGGGAAATCCTCCTTGCAGTGTGCCTGAGGGTACGTGCTGGACTGTGTTTTGAAAACACCCTGGATAGCGTTTTCAAAATGGTGAGGTGGAACCAAATGTCAGCCAGATATTGAGGAAAAACATGTTCCTGCTTAGAATTCTAGGGAAATAGGGTAAGCGCAGTTCATCCTTATGTCAAGATTCCTTGTCAGTACTGCCCAGGCCAGTGAAATCTTAGGTTCTCTGAAATGAATGCACTACTCACTTTCGTGGGGTGTGTTGGACTTTTGTATGTCTTTTGGTAGGTTCATTTAAGCCTTTTAAAAAAAAAGATATGCGCAGGCAGCAATGAAAACAGTAGTAGGCAAGCAGGTAGGAAGAGAGGATAAAGAAGCACTTTTTATGTTTATTTTTTATTTGGTTATCTGCACTGATTGTCCCCTGGGTCTGGAACTTGAACGCAAGGGTAGATGGCCTGCCCTTTGGGAGGTGATTGACCTCTTCACTCCACCAGGGGGCGACCACTTAAGTCTTGTTTAAAACCCAGTAGTTGCATCATCCAAGAGAACATTCCTCCCCCCACCCACATTTACCCCATCCCTAGGGTATCTTAGTTTTAGCAAAGGTGGATGTAGAAAACATGAAAGTAGTTGCTAAGTATTAATACAGAAATACCAACTCTTCACAGCAATTTGATAGTGAAAATGAAGCTACTCTCGAGTGTGTACACTTATCAGCTTCATATGACACATGAATGCAGGCATCTCCCTGATCATTTTTCTAATAATAGCTCTATTGAGACATAATTTGCATTTCATAAAGTTCATGCCTTTAAAATGTATCGTTTAGTGATTTTTAGTATATTCATAGAGTTGTTCAACCATCACCACTATTTAATTCTGGAACATTTCATTATTTTAAAAGGGAACACTTTACCCATTAGCAGTCATTCTCCAGTCCCTCCTCCCCCGGTTCCTGGTAACCATTAATCTGCTTTCTGTTGTTATGAATTTGTTTATTTTGGACATTCAGTACAGATGGAATAAGATAGTATGTGCCCTCTCTGATCTCTAGGTTATGTTCCAGTAATGGAAACTCTATGTTAGCCTCTGAACACTGCTGACAACGTCATCTTCAAGGTAACAAGCACAAGAGAAGAGGCTGCTCGAGTCATCATGACAGGAGCATTAGGAATGTACCCAGAGTAATGAGGTCCTGAAATGTTGGTAGGTATCATGAAGGACATCTTTCTCCCCCAGATTCAGGGAGATCTGGGGTGGTAGGATCGTGGTGCTGATTCCAGAGTCAGTGCTTCTCAGGCAGTGTAGTGTGTTGAGGCCTTCCAGATCTGTCTTCACAGCCTATTAGGGAGCAGCAGAAATAGCTGCTCAGAACCTTTGTTACAAAGAAACACAACCCCAAGATCTGGTTGATGGTAGAAGTCTCACATAGCTTGTCCTCCCTGCCATCCCTATCCAGAGCATCCCGAATCTCAAGTCAACATCTAGAGGCACATCCTGCTTCTCCCTTTCTCCTTCTAGGAAGATTTCCTTTGTTGAAAGCATTGGAGGATGAGAAAACTGGAATCCTGGCCTGCTGTGACCTGCCCTATCCGGGATCTCCGAAGCATAGGCAACCTCTCCGATTGCATTCCTTCCATCTACAGGAATTAGTCTCAAGCTACTTACTCCACTGGGGTGTTTTGCTTCACTTGGATGTCTTGCTGCCCCAAGGATACAGTTGGCATATAACAACACCCTATTTCCCCCCTCCAAAATGCTCAATTAAGGGCATTATCAGAGCTCCAGTTCCCTTGACTGGGAACTTTGTGATCACCTTTAACTCATTGTTTTCCTCTATACCCAACAAGGCACCAAGTCTCAGAATCTGTCGCCCTGTTGACAGTCCTTACTGGACGCTCGACCTCTACTCTTGCCTTTTCCCATATCAACCTGTATACTGCTCCTATATGAATACTGTCAAATGCTAATTATAGCATGTCATGATCATGCTCATAAACTGACAAAGACCCTCCACTCTATCCTAGCAGTCAACTAGGAAGCTCAACCCCATGGATTAGTATCAGTTTTCACAGGTAGGTAGTGCCCCCATTTGATTTCTCTCTGCTTCCTTCCCCCTCCCTCTGCTCACACACCTTAGAGTTCATGAACCTGTAAGCACTCCTTCTAACACACGTGTATCCTTGTGGGTCCACGTTTTGTGTAGTTCATCCCCCCAAAAAATGCCATCAACCCATTGTCAGCATGAGTTAATCATAGTAACATATAAACCAAAATGCATGTATTTGAGAATGAGAATCCGGGTCCATGACCAAAGAGCAGTCCGAAGGTGTGTACCAACATGGTGAGAACATAGGGGAGTTTCAGAGGAACTGGTCTGAGTTTGTCATTTATTGTGAAACTGTTCTTTTTTTTTTTTTAAAGGAAAGGTGCAGGCAGAAATGAAGGCAAGTAGGCAGGCAGGGAGAGGAGGAAGAAGCATTTTATTTATTTTTATTTAATGGTTCTTCTTGGTTGATCGCCCCTGGTCCTGAGTCGTGAAGCTAAGTCCTTGACATACGTGGACTTAACCGCTAAGCCAACAGGGCACATCTGGATTGGTTCTTAAGTTCACCTATCTGTCCATGATTGGTGGGCAAAAGTCTCCAAAAGAAGGCTGTAGTGTGGGGGTCTGTTGTCACTATTAGTAGATGTCTCTTGGTTCTTCTTTGTTGCCAGATTACTGAGCCAGTCTGTGTAGTTTCCACCTGAAAGGCTCAATGTGGTAGCCAGAGACAAGATGGAGATGGTTTGGCTCAAGTTTGGCTCCACCTGTCATGTATTGAGCATCGATACATGCTGGCTGCTTCATCCTCTCATCTGATCCCCAAAACAACCCCTTGGTAGCAATTGATTATGCTTACACTGCAGAGGAAGAAACTGGACCTCAAAGAGATTAAGAGAATCACTCAGGCACCAGAGCTGGGAGAGGAGTCTAGACCTGCTGTTGGAGACAAGCAGCATTGACGTCAGGCTTCTCCTCATGGCATTTGAATCTTTCCATAAGCCAACCCCATGATTTTCCAATGCACCCTATCTGCTCCAGCCATTTATTTTAGAGGATTAGTCTTATCTCCCCAACTACCAAAGGAGTTTCCTCAGGGCAACGACAGAGGCTGTCATCCTGGGGTCCCCCCCAGGGCCTAGAGCAGTATATAAAGCATTATTTCTTGTGGAATAGAATCAAATTGCTGAAAATACAGTCCAAGCAATAGCAAGTCTCACAGAGGGGTGCTTTGTAAAGGGAAGACTTGTTCTGGGACCTCTGATGACAAATGAAGAGCAGGCACTTCTGTGATGGCCGGAACAAACTAGAAGAGCTGGGAAAATTCCTAATTCAAGCTTAGAGACCAGATAATAAAGAATGAAACATGGAGTGTCCTTGTGGCTCAGGCAACTGAGACCACTGGGGTGTGGACCATGTAAAGCCTAAGGACCCTGGTTTGGGACTTAGAACCTGGGGGAGGGTGACCAAAAGAAATGAAGAAATAAAAATACTTCTTTCTTTTCTCTTTCCCTCCCTCCCTCCCTCCCTCTTTAAATAAATAAAAATAAAAGGATGTTCTTGATTGGGAGACCCAGTCAAAGAGTATAAAATAAGTGACATCATAAAATGATGTAAGATGCATCTTGATCTTTGTGCCCAATACATTGCCCCTGTGGAATAAACTGAAGCTACTTAACAGAGATTCAGAGCCCCCACTAACCCCCTTTTTCCCTCCCCTCACCCACCAAGTCCAGAATAAAATTTCTAAGTGTGGCAATCAGACTCAAGTTCACAGCATCCTTTCACCTTTCTGACTTACTCCTTTAATTGTATTTTGCACAAATCTGAAACATGGAAGTCACCCTAGCCATCATCATCTGTCTCTAGACATAGTGATGCCCAGAAAACCAATGGATTTTGTGTCCCGGAAACAGCCCAAATAATGAGGGACCAGAAGCATGAAATCAGTGAGATGAAATGTGGACTGAAAGACATAAATTAAGAGAAAGGATCATTTTGTGAAGAATCAAGTGAATAAGTGAATAATAGGTGAATAAGCCTTGCTGTCTACCTGCTGTTTTTATTTTAAATTGTGGTTGAATACACTTAATATATTAGTTACTATCTCAATAGTTTTTAAATGCACAGTTCAGTGGTATTAAATACATTACCATAACTCTTTTCATGTGATAAAACTGAAGCTCAATACTCATTAGACAGGAGCTCCCCATTTCCTTGCCCCCCAAGTCCTGGCAAGTACCATTCTACTTTCTGTCTTTATGATTTTGACTACTCTAAAAACCTCTTTTAAGGGAAATCATACAATGTTTGGGTTTTTTTTGGTAACTATTCCACTTGGCATAATGTTCTCAAGATTTGTTTGTGTTGTCGCATAATGCAGAATTACTTTCCTTTCTAAGGATGAATAAAATTCCATTGTCTGTGTCTACCATGCTTTGCATACCCATTCATCTGTTAATGGACATTTGCTTTCATGTTTTAGTTATTGTGAAAAATGCTGATCTAAACATGGGGTTACCGATATTTCAATGTTTTTGTATATGGACCTGGAAGTGGAATTGCTAGATCATCTGGCAATTCTGTTTGTAGTTTTTTGAGGAACTGCCTTACTGTTTCCTACAGCAGCTGGACCATTTTACATTCCCACCAGTGGTGCACAGAGGTTCCAATTTCTGCACCTCTTCACTAATACTTGTCATTTTATGTTTTTTAAGAGTAGTCACACTATGAGTGAGGTGATACCTCACTGTAATTTTGATTTGTATGACCTAGCGATTTATGATGGTAACATTTCATGCTTGTTGACCATCTGTAGTTCTTTGAACAAGTGTCTGCAAACCCATTTTGGTGATCGGGTTGATTTTGTTGCTACTGTTAGTGAGATGTAGACTTTATCTATATATTCTGGCTATTAATCCTTTGTTAGATATATGATTTGTAAATGGTTTCTCTCATCCCCTGGGTTGTCTTTTTATTTTGTTGAAAGTGTCCTTGGATGTACATTTTTAATTTTCATGAAGTCCAATTTGTCCATTTTTTCTTTTGTTTCCTGCACTTCGGGTGTCATATGCAAGAAATCATG
>RJWH01009848.1:0-20035 GCA_004363575.1 Solenodon paradoxus
AATGGGGCCACCAGGCGCCAGAGGCCCAGACCCGGTCTGGGGGCGGGGGATGGACCCCGGCACAACTAAAATCAACACTTCTTCCTCCTCTCCCTTCCTGCTGCCATTCCTCTTCAAAAAAAAAGGAAACAAAAGACCTAAACCGCCAAGAGAATATACAGTCTTAAAATGTTTGAGTAGGGAGAAATAATACAAATAAACTGCTCAAAGCAAATCAAACTTCTGGGCTCTGACAGCAAGGCTGAGGTGGCCAGAGGGGAAGGGGTAGAGGTCGGGGTCATGATGGGGTTTAAGCGATCATTTCCCTCTCCCTGCCTGTCAGCCCACCTGTCTTCATTCCTGCCTGCTTTCCTCTAAAACAAACAAACAAAACAGTTCTCCTTCTGGCGACCTGGCAGTTTAGTTCACTGGGTGCAGTCCACACACATCCAAAGGTTCGTTCAAGACCAGGGGCCCCAGGGAAACAACCAGGATGAACAACTAAATAAAGTGCTTCCTCCTCTCTTCCGGCCGGCTCCCCTTCATTCTTGCCTGTAGCTATCCTTATAAAACAACTAAGGTTCACCCTCTTAAGTCCATGAAGTAAAAAGTTAGTCCCCCGGCTTCTACCCTCTCTACTTTCGCAGCCTGGCAGCCCTTCAGGGCATTTTCTTGGGTACGTGCACTCAGACTTCAGAGGGACAGAAAGACACTAGCGACGTGAGGCCGCTGGCTGCACTCTCCGCAGCTTGCTTTGACTGCAGTAACAGGCTTGGATGCTTTTGTGTACCACACAGGCGACTACATCTTTCATTCCAGACCCTGCACATCCCTTAGTTCACGTGTGTTCGCCCCACGAAGAGGCTTGATTAACTAACCGAATCCAACAATGACCCATTTTCTCACATCCTGCTGATGTCAGATGTTAAGAATTACGCACATTTCCACCAGACAGGCAAAAACGGCATCTCGTTTTTCTTTGGAGCTCTTCAATCACGAGTGAGAGAACCTTTCTGCATACACAGGCAACGCTGGCTTATAGGGACAGGCGCAGGCAGGGACGAAGAAGCAGCGTTTACCTACTGCATTTAGTTGTTCATCTTGGTTGTTCCCCCGGCCCTGGAGGTGAAGCTGGGTTCCCAGGATGCACATGGACTGCACTGGGGGGCAGCGATGGACCCAACCACTACGGTTTATTTTATAATCTGCAAACTGCCGTCCCATTACCTCTGCGCTTCGCACTCTGGGTCGCCTGTGTTGCATTACTGAATCATGAATGCTTTCTAGATGGTCACGTGCTAGAATGTCCTCTCCCTGCCTGGGAGGTGCTTTAATCACTTAGGGGGTCTTCTGCTGAGAGACTTCCAACTTCCACACAGGCAGTTGTTTCTATCACTTCTCTGATAGCACCATGGGATAAAAGCACTGTTGCTGGGATTTGACTGCACAAACAGGGTAGAGCTCGCTCACCGGACACGGACAGGCGTCTCCACATCACCACTGGAAAACCAGCACTCAGCTACCTTTCCAGTGAACGCCCCTCCAGCAGCCCACTCTCTTTCCGCCATTCCACCGTCAACACGAGAGGCAAGTCTGCACTGCCAGTTTCCAGCACGTCCCCTACAGACTGATTTCAGGACACGGTACATGGCGGGGGGACCCCAACAATGTTCACACCTGCCCCCACAATCAGCCATGCCGCAGGCCTGGAGCGCTTCCTTTCAGCTTCAGCATCCTTAAATGTCCTCCAGCCACCTCTTGCTCACCTGACTCCCACCTCAGAACCCTCGAGGAGCCTGGGAGTCACACTGACCACCGCCGGCTAGTTGGGCCTTCTTTGTCAAGTTTCACAAGTGGCCTTGGACCCGACCTCATCTTAGGAGGCACATTCAGTCCAAGAGCCCTGACAAACTCAGCACAGGCCCTTCTAAGAGCCAAGACCGCTCTCCACCAAGAGGAAGAAGGCACCTGAAGGAAATGAAAATTCCAAAGGCAGGGCAGGGAAAGTTCTAGAACAAAGCACCTTCTGTGCCTGAAAGTCAAGGAGAATGTGCTGGGCAAGTCAAAAGGACACAAGCAGCAGCAAGAAGTGCTCTCATCAGAGCACTCTGAACATCAAAATAAAACTGTCATAAAGACAGTTTAACCTGACGGCTAAAGAAGAAAGACTCTCTGGGGCACCTCGGTGGAGGAGCAGTTGGGCCTCCTCTGGCTGAGCACAGTCCAGACACATCCCAAGGACCTGGGCTCGCATCCAGGGTTTGGGGGGAACAATCAACAAGAACAACTAAATACAAATAAAATGCGATTTGTTCTTCCTCCCCTCCCTCCCTGGCTTTAACCCTGTGGGCACCGTTCCTTCAACCAAGCAAACAAAATCAATGCTTCGAGTTCACACTGCCAGCTGGAGAAGAGCAACCCGCGTCGTGGCAGAAAGCAACTGAGAAATGCAGAAGAACGTCGAGTTTAGAAAAGCACCACTGAGTGAAAAAGGAACGGATGACGAATCGAGTGAAAATGAAAGTCTCCAGGTATCTTTTCCAGAGCGACAGTGACACGGAGGAAGACAGCGACTTTCCAGTGGAGAAAGCCCAATGCCACCACCTGAATGAGGTCAGTCCTTCAAACGGACAGCGCATCCGCTGGACAGGACACCCTCCAAGAGTAAGACCTCTGCTGCCCGGCTGACAAGAGAATATTTCAAAACTCATTAGGAAAAGGGAAACAAAACCCAAGCGACAAACCAGCATCAACACAAGTTGTCAAAAACGGTAGTGGCACGAGCGTCCTGGAAGCTATTCCAGGCGCGAGACGGTGCGAGAGACATGACACTGAGGGCCGATGCAAGCCCAGCTTTCCTTCCGAGCTGTCGAGGACATACCCCACGAATGATCCAGGCCCGCCAGGCCCGCCAGCAGGTGCTGGCCGCACTGTGGCGGTGGCCACCTCCCAACTGGCAGCGAGGTTGTGAAGCGGCCTTGCTTTTAAGAAATCCTGGAACCCTTAGGGCAAAGGAGTATGAGCCTGCAACTTAGTCTCAAATAGCTTGGGGGGGCGCCCTGGTGGACCAGTGGTCGGTTGGCTGGTTCCGGAGGAGCGTGGTTCACGCACATCCCACATCCTGGGCCCGAGGGAACCAGCACCGTGAACAACGACATGAAGTAAAGTGAGGGGCTCTTCCTCCTGCCCCTTTCCTTCGACACAGCGCTCACCTGCGGTGGGGAGCCCACGTGCGCGCTGCGAGGAGAGGAGAGCAGGGAGAGGGGAAAGCAAACAGCTCAACGTGCTACCACGCGGGCATGAGTCTACGGGCTTTCTTGGCTCTTCCTTCACTCTTTCTGCAAGTTTGCAATGACTTCAGACCAAGTGACAAGCCAGCAACTCAGGACTAGGTCACAGCTTGCAAAGCAAACATAGTCACTTGACTTTTCCAGTCACACGAAGTCTGCTGGTCATTCTTCCAGGCAGCTCTGTTGAACCAATCACTGGGGTCAAGGGCGTCAGGGGAAGCGCTGAGGTGACCTACACAGGTTTCCCAGGACTCTGGTGACACCACTGCAAAAGCCGAGCTGACGTCATTTCGAATTTGTCCATCCAGTGGGCGACGGGCGGCCACTTTCGGGCACACGATCCTGGCAAACTCTCCGACGCAGTCACCTGCAGCTTGGTAGACCTTGGACTCACCCGGCCGGGCACCGCGACGCACCGGTCACGCTGCAAGGACCGGACAGTTTGCTCTGCGTGGCAGTGCTGCTCTTCCATGAAGTTCTCCAGCAGGCAAGACAACCCAATGGCAAAAGTCATCGTGCTTAGGTGTTGTTGGGGGGTGTGGGGGTGTGCGACCGAGAGAGGGTCAAGGGATCTCTTCGGATGGACCTGTCCCACGTTTTCATGCCCACCCGCCCGGCCCATCACACAGCAAAATTCCAAATAAATTAAACATCAAAAGCAACAGTAAAACTGCAATCACGACCCTGCAGTGTAGACTACTTTCTCCTAATTTCACAACAAAAGTGGGCCTCTTACAAGACAACACAAGCCGGCCTCGTGGAGCAGTGGTTGCGTGTAGTCCACGTGTGCCTGTCCCCGGGTTCGCGGGGGGCTGTTTGACAACCAAGATGAACGACTGCATAAAGCAAATAAAAGACCTCTTCCTCCTCTCTGCCCGCCTGCCAGCCTCTATGCGCCTTCAAACCCGCCTGTGCCTTTCCTTTAAAATACAAAGACAAAAAGCCCACACAAAATCTGGAGACCACATAGAACAGGCTGACACACCTGCCCGTACTGAAGATGAAAACGTTAGTGACCGAAATCACCAGTGAAGTGACTGCGAAAACCAACTGCGCCAGTTCACGGAAAGATGAACCACCCAGCAGAAAGGAGCCAACTGCCTGTCAGAAAATACCAGTGCCAGCCAGGAGGAGCTATTTGCAGAGAAACACAAAGGCAAACTTCCTCAGCAACATTTGAAAAGATACTCAGTAGCAGCACAGCCAGAAGGGAGTTAATTGTTTGTAGCTACTTTAAAATAAAATGGATACATCTTTTGCTGAACCCTGGGCCTGACCCACAGTCCAGGAAAGCTCCGAGGAGCGGGGTTTGGGGCCTGGGAGCAGCCAAGATGAACAATTAAATAAAGATGCTTCCTCCTCCTCTCTCGGCCTGCCTGCACCTTCCCTTTAAAACAAAACACACACACACACACACACACCCTTTTGACCCGGGAATTCTTCTATTAAGTTATCAAAAAAATCTTTAATTGCAGAGATATTCCAGGTGCACGGCAGTACTGAAAACGAACTATCTGGTAAGAGCTGAAAACTCTCAAAAGTCTACTGATAAGATGATGAGTTCAACGGTAGTACACTCACATGGAGGACTACTCAGTCTTTCAGTCTTTAAAGAATGAGGTCTATTTTATTTGGAGCACTAAAGAAAGATATCCTTAACACGTAAGTGAAGAAAGCAAATTAGTCTGTATAACAGATCGATTAATTTTTACTAGTAAAACTGGTATGTTTCCTTCCGTTAAAAAACCAAAACAAATCCAAAAAAGGAAGGGGAACAAAGTAATAAATCCTCTGTCACATGATCCAACTCCAAGCACCAAATCATCTCAGCTCCACTGTCCGGATCCAGAGGTTTATTCTAATTTCACGCGAGCAGCTCATTTCCACCGCTCTCCCGAATTCCAGATGGAGTTGAAATCATCCAGTAATGAAGATCTTTTTTTTTAAAGGAGAGGTACAGGCAGGCACGAAGGGGAGTAGGCAAGAAGAGAGGAAGGAGGAGCACTTTCATCTTTATTTCAGTCGTTCATCTTTGCTGTTCCCCTCGGCCAAGGACCAAAAAACCCAGGGAGGGTGAACTCTTCGTAATGGATTCTCTCGCAATGGGGAGAAAAAGGAACACTTTACTGAACGCGTGGCTGTATTTTCAAAAAACCTAGCAGATGTGTCTCTCTTCCTTTTAAAGGAGAAGGCAAGCCAGAGAGACAACCCCGCGTAGTCTGTCTTCTGTGCTGTCTGCCTTGCAAAGAGGAGGCCGCAGCGCCGCGCTGGAACACGGGTCCAGTGACAGCAGGCCCACAGCTGAGACCGGCCCCGCACTCAGACTGCTTCAGCCTGGGCCAAGGAGCAGGACCACTGTTTGGTGTGGGGGCTGAGCAATAAGAGACCTTCAATCAAGAGAAATTGCCAGTCGGCACAAACACCCAGTTTGAGTTAGCCGATTCTCAACTCAGTAGGTCCATTTTACCAAGCCACTGAATTAGTACTGAGGGGAGACAGACAAGGGAGACGCGCAGCCCGGCTTGACACAGGGAACGAGGAACAGGTCCTTGTGGCGGCGCAGAGGACCAAGCAACAAGCTGCGATTGCGGGGATTGAACATGTCTCTACCAGCCTTGAAGGTAGACAGATGGACTTAGGGTGGCTGGGACCACCAGGTAGGTCCTCCTGCCTGATGTCAGTGGGGGAGGAGGTGGAAAGGGAGATTTGGGTCAGACGGTGAGGGTCATGGATGTCCTGTTGGCATTAAGTGAAAGGCAGTTCTGAAAGCAATGTCTGTACAAGTGACAACTGTCTCCGCAAGAGCAGCAGGAGACTCAAGGGTCCGGAATGCTCCTGAAAGAACCAAGGGCCAGAAAAGGGCCGCTGGGGAACCTCCAGGGGTGCATAAAGGCGCAAAAGCCCTCCGTCCTCTGCTGGAAACCCAAGCGTCACAGTAACACAGCAAGCACAACTGTGCTCAAGGCCGTTCGGCGTCCCGAGAGCCTCCAGTCCCTCACCCAGCTCAGGGCCAGGCAGGCCAGCCAAGGAAGAGGTCTGAAGACCGCTCTTCCTGCTGGCTGTGCCTGTGGACAGTACCTTTGCTAGACCTCTTTGATGTCTTCTTGTTTCCATCCGAGGTGATTTCAATTTCGTCCGGGTTACCCCCTTCATCTTCAATGGCCTACAGGGAAGGTGAAACAGAAATTCAGCGACCAGTCAGCGCAGACTTGACCTTCCCGCCTGCTTAGCTGGCTGGGCTGAAGATGTCTGTGCCCACCATCCGTTCCTTGGTGGCTGCTCCTGGCCTCTGCTGGAGCCAGGGATCTGCAGCCCAATCGCTGCTACTTTGTAGTTGCATGGCCAACAGCGGCTCTGGGTCTGGTTTTCACTCTGGAACATGGGTTTAAGTGAAAGGGTTTGCCCTGGAAGGCGGCTGTGAGAGCTCTATTACCCAGGTAAAGCAAGCACTTGCCAAACATTAATTATGTTTGTTTTTTAATATTAACACCACAAGCTGGATCTTCCCATTCCTGGGCCTAAGGGAAGTAAAAAAGGGAACGGCACTACTTCTATGTGTGACTCACCAGCAATGCTGTCCGACCCCCAAGACCTGCCTGAATGGCATGCTCTCTCTCACTGGCTTTTGCTCCTACTATGTGTGAGCCGGGATGGGACGGGACATGCACTATCTCATCTGATCACGCAGCTGTGACCGACGCCAAAGGTCTTGCTCAGCCACTAGGGGACCCGCCTCAGAGAACACAGAATTATTAATCTCTTGGCAAACTCTACCTCCCAACCCAAAAGCTTGTCCTCACTGGAGCAGCCCTCACCCACGCTCAGTACAGAGCCTGGTACCAAGGAGACACTCGGCAGATCAGAACTGAACATGTTAGTGATGCCAGTCCTGCGCCTCACATTTGGGTTTTAAAGAACCTTTCCTTTTTACTATACTATCCTGGGAGCACAAGATTTACTTACACACACTTCAAGTACCAGGTTTTATTTGTAGGCAGTCTCAGAAGCCTCGAAGGTTCTCAGAAACTTCCCAGCTTGGAATTTGAATTCAGAATGGAGCTCGGGGATCCCAAACCTAATCTACACCAGAAGTCAGGAAAATCTCTCCCTTCTCTGCAAAAGCAGAGACAAGTCTGTCACCTTCTTCCTGGGGGACAGATGATTGTGGAACATGACTAAAAGAGAAAGACAGCCCTAGGTAGCAGGTGTCCCATAGTGCCCCACAGCATGTCTATTTAGGAAGTGATTATGGGGTCATCCCTAGGGGGACTTCTGGCATCTGAGCCATCCTTAATGGCCTCAGCAAACTACTATGTGTTTTTCCTCCACCTTTTCCTCTTTCTGAAAAAAATCCAAGAAAGAGACACCAGAAAAAGATCAGTTACTAGATTTGTCTGGGTACGCTAGTAGAGGAGCATAAAAGGCTGCCAGTATTTATGCACTGTGACCTCCTGCCCAAGAAACTTAAAAGAAAGCACAAAAGAAAGATGGATATGCCACCTCAGAGGACAGGGATGGAAAAATCTTGAGGTCACACACCGGCCATCCCTTAGCCTGACAGGAAGGGGGAAATGCCATCCTAGCAGCTTTTCTATTTTTTTTTTTGGCGGCAGGGGTGGGCCAAAAAAAAGGGGGGGGGGGCAGGGAGATAACCGCTCTCACATTTTCTTTGCTTACAGGAGCTCACTGGTAGCTGTAACGAAGTCAACATCTCCCACGGGGCCAAACCTCCCTGTCTTTCATTTTCTCCAGGTAAGAGTGGGGTCAATAAACTGCCTCTGCCTCCCAGGAAAAGAACTAGCAGCCACGGTGAAAGAAACACAACCTTGGGTTAGAAAGGTCCAGCTGACCCTGGGCAAACCAACTCCCCCAGTTCCTCAACTAGGAAACAATCCAATAATTCCAATTTCCCTCTTTAAAAATGAGAGATAGAGAAAGGGAGAGGAAAATTGATTTAAGGAAGGAGGGGAGGAAAGGGAGGAAGGGAAGAGGGAAGGAAAGAGGACCAACTTCCTCTTAACAGCCATTAATAAACCCCTCCACGCTTAACAACTGGGGCGCTGGTAGGATGGAATTAGTCCCAACCCCACCGTCTGCAGGAATAGAGGGTGCAGGTGGTGAGTGAGGCCGAGAGGGTCCCCAAGACCAGCAGAGCTAACTGGAAAAAGGCAACGCAGCAGTCAACAGAAACAAGGCAAATGTAGGGGAAGCAGGCGCATTACCCTGGAGGCGCAGGGCACCACCCTCCAGAGCCCCTAGGGAAGGGCTCAGAACCCCGGTTTTGCAGACCGCAAAGAGGAAAACCAGAGTGGCAGTGGCCGCCTCTCAAATGTTTACACGCCCCAGGCAACGAGCCCAGCCCGCCTCAGGGACCTCAATTAACCCCAGCGCCAAAGCGCAGTTACCTTTCTTTTCATTTTTGGTTTTCCAGGGCAAAAAAACAAACAAACAACAAACCACCCAGGCTGGGAGAAGGCGCTGCAGAGCCTAGGGCAGCCGCCGCAGCCCCGAGCTGCCCCCAGGCCCCCGCCCCAGTCTAAACCGTTTTTCCCATTTCCGATCGCTCCGGCGAACAGCACTTTTCCTGCGTGCTCGCCGCCACCCCCACCGCAGCCGCCAATCCCTCCACCAGCTTAGCTCCCCGTCTGTTTACTTTGTGGGTCCCCCCGCCCCCGCCATCTCGCCCGGGTCACTGCGTGTCGGCCTCCGGGGGATCCTGAGCGCACCCACTTCCCCGCGGGTTCGAACCCCGGGCCGGGTGACCTTGGCCGAGTCCCCGCACTTGGCCTCCGCAGCCTGGCTGCTCAGGGTCTACAGGGACCCCCCCCACCCCTCCACCTGGGAGGAGCTCAGACCAGACAATGACACCGCGACCCTCGGCCGAGGTCACCCGCCACCCAGAGGGGCGGGAACGCGGCAGCTCGCTCCCCCCACCCTCAACGTCGAGAGGCGCCGTCTCCGGTTTCCGCCCCAATGCGGCGCTGCGATGTGAACCGGGCCCGGCGGGGCTCGGAGCTCGCGTGCCCGCGGCCTCGGCGCTCCCGCCTGGGCCTGGGAGGAGTCGGGGGCCGGGCACGGGTCGCCCACCCCGCCGGGGTCGCACGCCTGCGGCCCGGGCACCCCGCCGCGGGCCCGCCCCGACCCTCCACACGTCCCGTCCCTCCCCGCCCCGCCCGCAGGGCCCGACCTCACCTTCTTCAGCCGCTCCATCAGGACGCTCTTGTTGCCGCTCGAGTCGAGGTTCCGTTTCCTCAGCTCCGCCCGCAGATCGATCACCCGCAAGTCGCTGAGGCGCCGCGTCCCGGTCTCCGACGAGGCGGAGCTCAGAGCCGCTCCGCCCGCCGCACCCGTGTCGCCTAGGCCTGAGAGAGTCTCCGCCATTCCAGGGACCCTGGCTCCACCGCCCACTACACACAGAACCGGGCCGATTTTACCTCGGCTTCTAGCACAAAATGGCGCCGCCTGCGAAGGAACCGCTCCAGCCGCCCCTGTGCGCCTCGCTTCTGCGCAAGCGCACCCGGCGCGGGGCCGACGTTCCTGGTCGCTTCTGCGCGTGCGTGCTGATCGACCCAGCGGATGTGCGCAGGCGCGTTGCCCCTCGCTGGCCTCCCGCCGCCAACGACTGGGACACATGCGTGCTGCAGTGACGGCGCCTGCGCGTTGGGGCGGGGAACGCGCGGTTGGTCGGCGCGCGGGCGCGCGGGCGGCGGAGAACGCGGGCGGCGGCGGAGGCGCGCATGCGCAGGCGCGGCCGTAAAGCGGGGCGGGAGGAAGCGAGTGCGTTTTTCTCTAAGGCGGCGCCATTTTGTGCTTAAAGCCGCTACGGCCGCCGGCGGTGTCAGCATTAAGTGGCGGAGACCCGGGAACCCGGGATGGCGGAGACGCTGGCAGGGTCTGGCGACTCGGGTTCTGGCGCGGCCGCTCTCAGTCCGGGGATCTCGGAGGCCGGGCCGCTGCGCCTCAGCGACCTGCGAGTGATCGACCTGCGGGCAGAGCTGAAGAAGCGGAACCTGGACACGGGCGGCACCAAGAGCGTCCTGATGGAGCGGCTCAAGAAGGTGCGGGCACCCGGGGCCCCGGGGTGGCGCCGGCGGCGGGGGCACGCCCCCGCGCGGACCTGTCACCGCGGCGCCCGGCCCGGGGACGCCCCCGCCCCGCCCCGCCCCCTCGGCGCCGACCCCGACCCGAGCCGCCGCGGGACCCGGGGGCCGGGCTGCGTGACCTTGACCTGTCCCCGCCCCTCCGCCTGCGGTCTTCCCGCCTCCTTTGCTGACAGCCGGCGGCCCCAGCCTCCCCCCGGGGCTCGAGCTGGAGATTGGGGTCTGTGTCCTTGGACGGGCGCCTCCCCCGCTCTGTGCCTCAGTTTCCCCCGCTGGAGAGCTGGCGGCTGCAGAACTTTTGCGACCCTGCCGGATCGGAAGCCGGAGCTGCTTCTTGGCCCTGGATCTGTAAACTTTCCTCTGCCCCCACCCCCAGGTCTTCTGGGGCTAAGAGCTTCTGGGCCTTTTGCATCTGAGACGCCTTCTCCCTGACCACCCTCCCTGTCCTTGTCTATCCCTGGGGGACCCATTTCACCCTGTGCACTCGCCGGCAGGCAGCTGTCAACAGAGTTGGGTGCCTGTGGAGCCAGGACACGCTGTTTGAGGGTGGGGGCCTCCAGAGCTCACTGTTGGCGGCCCAGCCCTGTGCCAGGCAGAATGGTGCTGAGATACCTGTTGAATGACACCACCAATCTTCCCCCCACAATTCATCCCAGCCTGGCCTTTCGGCGTTCTTCCTCCCCCAGAGGCCAACGCTGACCTTTTGAACCATAACAGATTGACCTTCTTGTTATTTGTACCCCTGTCAACAAAGTAGAAGGTTGGGCAGAGTCCCTAGCCGGGCCCTTTTGGATGTGCTTTGTGTTTGTGCCCCCCTCATTCTGGAACCCTAGATTGCAACCCCCACGGCGTGTCTTTTGGGTTTGGGCTGGAACCAAGTTGTATGGGATCGTCTGCAGTTCAGACAGCAGGGCCAGAGGTGTGATGTTCACTGAAGTTGTTACTTCAAAAGAACAGTGTGCCCACTTGGCTCTTAGTTACATTGTAAAAGTCCGCTTTTCTTCATAGGCAGTTAAGGAAGAAGGGCAGGATCCTGACAATGACATGGATGACGTTGGCATCGCCTTGGAAGCCACAAGCAAGAAGGTGACAAAGAGATGTGTTCAAGGTAGCTGCTGGAACTTCCTGTGCCTGGGGCCAGAGTGTGTGAGCGCTTGCCCAGAGAACGTACCCAGAGGACGGGTCTTTAACATTCTGAGGTCAAGTCGGGAGAATGTTTGGGCCCTCTTGGATGCCCATCTAATAATTAGGCTCGCTCTCGGGATGTGCCCGTGCCAACTGAAACTAAAACACATGCAGGAAAACATCAGATGAGCCCCTGAGAATGGTGACTTCCAGCATGCGCTGTGTTAAAAACATCTCAGCTCAAATGCCACCAACTCGAGACCACGTAAAACCTAACTTCTCGTAGGATTCGTGAGAGGTCGTTGGAGTGTTTGACCCCAGCCTATGTTTTATCATTGACGGTTTTTAAATTGAGATATATGCGCCACATTTATATGCATCTAAGCTACCCCCCAGATTCTCAAGAGGATTTTGTGAAAGTTAAAAATAATGAAAATCATTTGCAAAGTTCAGCAAAGTTTAAAATGAGAAGTAGCAAGGAGCACGGCATAATTTATTTAAAAAAAAAACTTAACTATATGAGGGATTAACAAAATAAGCAGGGTTTTATGAATTTAATAAGGGATCTATTGTACTTAGCCACGCTTTTCAGGTTAAACTTAGTCGCCTTCGAATGAAAGCCACAACCAATTTTCAGGGACATTAAAATGCCCCCCTCCCACCACTGAAAAAAAAAAGTGCAACTTAGAATCACATTCTGTACACTCCACACGTTTAAAGTGCACAGTGCAGTGATTTTTTTTTTTTTTTTTATAGTACACACACGAGGCTGGGCCTCTTTCTTTCTCTAGGACATTTTCGTTACCTCAGAAAGAACCCCATTCCCCCTTTCCATCTAGCCCAGCCCCAGCCTTATTGAATTCACTCTCTGTCGCTGGATTTGTTCTGGACAGTTCATGTAACTGGAATCACACGTGTGGCCTTTCTGTCTGGCTTCCTCCGTGGAAGGGATGGTGTTGGAACCACATCCATTTTGTAGTGGGTGTCAGTGTTTCCTTCCTGGGGCTCCGGGCTCCTGGGGGAAGCACTTAATTCCGTGCAGCTTCGAAATCTTGCTGCCCTCCTCTGTTGACCTTGTCGTTAGACTTAGCAGGGTGATGAGGATGACCTAATTTAAACCTCGAGTGTGGGGGGCCTTGTTTCATTGAGGGGTGCCACGCCAAAGTTCTCAAAGCTGCCATGTTCCGTTCATCTGAAGAGGCGCTGAATTCAGCCCAGGAGGACAGCTGCTGACAAAGAAAATGTGGAGCATTTTCAACAATTTCCATTGCTTTCTTGACAGCTATTCCTAGAAGGAAAACTTCTCCGTAACTCAGCTGTTTAAAAGTGATGTGCTTTGAAAGGTTATATATTTGAGTTAGGTTATGTAGGGGTTTGCGCTTAAATTTAGCTTTTGCTTTTTTTTTTTTTTTTTTTTTTTTTTTTTTTCTTTTTTGAAAGAAAAGGTGCTGGGAGGAATGAAGGCAGGCTGGCCGGCTGGCAGAGAGAAGAGGAAGAAAAGCTTTATTTTATTTCGTTGTACACCTTTCGTCAACCTCCCCAGGTTGCAGATCCAGGTACTTGGGCTGCATTTGGACTGTACCAGCTGGAGGTGGTAGATTCATCCACCTGGCCCCCAAGGTGTTCCTAAATTTAGTTCTAAAGCATTGATGGTATGCCTTGGTGGATCAGCAGTTAGGTCAATCGCCTCTGGGGGGCGCAGGCCACATACTCCTGGGGTCAATCCTGGGTCCAGGGGGAAGGAACCAGTGTGAACAACTAAATAGAAATAAAATAAATGCTTCTTTCTCCTCTCTTCCTCTCTGCCTGCTTCCTCGCCCTTATTCCTGCCTGTACCTTGCTTTAAAAAAACAAAAAGGTAAAAAAGAACGCATTGAGGTGGTAACTAGTCAGCTTGAAATAGTGACAGCCCAGTGAGCGCAATAAGATACAGACAGGCTCAGGAAACGTGAATACCTTTTTGTGCTTTGTTCTTGTGTGGACCGCACATCTGTTTTTGAGCCATGAAACGACTTAACAGTTGTGAACTTTTGGTGTAGGTGTTCATTTAAAAACGAGGTTCAGGCACACCCTGGTGGCTTCGTGATTAAGTCCGCTGAGCGCAGTCCACGTACCTCCCGAGGATGCGGGTTCCTGTCCCGGGGCCAGGGAACAACCAAGATGAACAACTAAAAGAGACATCAGATGCGGCTTGCACCTCTCTCCCTGCCTGCCAGCTTACTCGCCTTCATTCCCGCAGCTTTCCTTTTTTAAAAAGAGAGAGGGAGAAGCATCTTGATGTCTTTTTGACTTTTCACCCCTGCCCTAGGCCTGGAACTCAGGTACTTAGGCTGCACGTGGTCTGCACGCCAGTCTCAGCTGCCTGAGCCCCCAGGGGGCAGAGGAAGCTGCTTCTGTGCCGCACCCCCCAGCCCCCACCCCCTGCCTGCACTTCGGGGACCACTGGAAGCCAAGAACCAGGTGTTGTTAGACTGCGCCTTCCATGAGGACAGGCTGCGTTTAGGTAGTGGGATCCCAGGGGGCCGCTGAGCTTTGACCAGTCCCAGTTCTGGAACCGAACCAAACTCATGGCGAAGAGACCTGTTCGCCTCGTGGGAAGCTGAGGTGATACCGAGTGAAGAGCCAGCGTGCATGTGTCCGAAAGCGCGTCTCCTAAGTAATTGTTGATGGTAGCAGAGAATGAGATACTGGGTGTCCGCACTGTGCTGTGAGCCTTTAAGGAAAGTTTGAGGTTTCCTGTGTTTAATTTTCTTAGTTATTCATGTGTATTTTTAAAGGAGAGGTGCAGCAGGAAGAGAGAGGAGGAAGATAGTTATTCACACTGCCTATCACTCTTGCCCCGCAGGCCTTGAACCCATGGGTATGTGACCTGTGCCCCGCTGGAGGCGACTGACCTAACCAGTACTCCACCAGGGTACTCCACCTGTTTTATTTTTAAAGGAAAGGTACAGGCTAGAATGCTTAGAGCAGGCAGGCAGGAAGCGAGAGGTGGAAGAAGCAGTTTTTATTTAGTTAGTGATTCATCCTGGTTGCTCCCCCAGCCCCGGGACACGATCCCCAGGCCTGGGCTTTACGTGGACTGCGCTGGAGCCGCAGACTTAACTCCTGAGCCACCAGGGCATGCCACACATGTCTGTTGCTTGAAGTTCAAGACCGGCGCACCCCAGGGTTCACAGACTTGACACTGCTGACTCTTGGACGGAGTAGGTCTTTGTCGGAGGGCACTGTCCTGTGCCTGTGTTGTGCAGTGTCCCTGGTCACTGGCTGCTAGGTGGCAGTGGCAGCCCCTGCAGTGTGACCCCCCCAGGCCTCTTCAGACAGCGCCACACTCCACCCCCTTCCCCATGGGACCCGCTGGAGAATCCACAGGGAATGAAGTAGCCGCAATCTACTTCCCTCGGGGGTTCAGCCTGTGTGCCCTCTGGAGTGGTCATCGCCTGCCTTCTGAAGTCCTTGTCAGGCGCCTGAGTGCATCGAGTCCTGGAGTGAAGGGTGCTTGTTTGCTTTCTTAAGGAAAGGGGCAGGCAGGAGTGAAGGCGAGCTGAGGACAACGGGCAGGAAAAAGAAGCAGAAGAATATTTTATTTCCATTTACTCATGCCCACTGCAGGGCTGTGCGCAGGCCCCTACTTTGATAGGCGGGAAGCCCAGAAGTCCCCACCCGTCTCCACCCGTCTGCCCCTGCAGCCCGGCGGGAAGACCTAGCCCTCACTCACTAGTTGTCTTCCCAGTACAAAACCCAGGGTGACCGTTGACTTTGGGAAACTTTTCCTTTTTGCCTTGCAAAAGAAAAAAAAAAATTTCTGAGTAGAAGAATGGCAGTTGGCTGGGCACAGCGGGTGTGGGGGCGGAGGGCACGCACGCCGGCGCGGTGCTGTGGGTTGTCAGCCTCGGTTACTGGGTGGACGTCACCTTCTTCTGTTTCTCTTGGGAGGTGTCTTAGTTGGGCGCCGTTTGGAACCGTTTGGATGCCCGATAGGAGTGCTCGATGGCGTCCTAGAAATGCTGGGTTTCCATGTCTCATTCGAGGCCCGACCTCTGGTTTCCTGTGCCTTGTTCTCGCCGACGCTGAATCTGTCTTCCCGCCTGAGCAAACGCTGAGGCCCAAGTGTGGTCTGACGGCACGTTTCTTCTGTGACTAGAGCACAAGGCGGAGGAGACGGGCATAGATGACAACGGCCTGGAAGAAGATTCCAGAGATGGCCAGGTATGTGACCTGGGGCGCAGGCAGCAGCTGCGGCCCCCGTCTTGGCGCGTCTGCTTGTGACGCCTACACCCCTCTTCCCAGGAGGACATGGAAGTCGGCTCAGAGAGCTGGAGGCACACAGACGGGGTGGACGCTGGTGGGCTGGGAGAAGGTCAAGTCGAGAAGAGCGGTGCTCCGGGCTTCGGGCATGACGGTGCCAACAGCGTCCTCGATTCCCTTAGCGACAGCAGAGACCACGTGGCGGCCCAGCTACGAGAGCCACCGGCTCAGCTCACAGAGCACGCTGTAGGTAACTTGGAGACAAACATGGGGTGGGCTGGGAGCCCTGCGCTCCCCACCGCAGGGCGCCGTCGGTGTGGCACGCGCAGGCTGCGGCTGATGGGCACCACCCGGCGACACTTCCCGCGGGGTCTCAGCCGCGGCGGTGGACGCCATCCTCTTCCAGCCCGGGCAGGTCAGACACTACTAACGAGTCGCAGCTCCGGAATTAAGCAGGGGCTCTTTCTAAAGCGTGAGCTGTCAGATAAGACACCAACACTCTTCCTTTAAATAACAACAGCGTATATTCAAAAGACTGGAATGTTCCGGGAGGCTAATGTGAAACAAAGTCGTGAGCACGTAGGCGAGGACCAATCTGAGCAGACTGCCTGCCCTTGATTCATTTTCCTCCCAGCTTTGTGTTTCTGATATTTTGGGGTCATTTTCATCATCACCAACAAATTGACAAAGGTCGATGATGTAAAACTCAAACTGCTCTGTGGTAAGATTTTGTGCAGAAGTGTTAATACTATTGTCAAGTAAAATATATTAAAGATTATCTAAAATCAAACTATAGGCTAAGAAGAAATTTTGACATTCATATCATTTGTTGATGTTTCTTAAAATGTGCTCTCTGTTCAAGGGTAGTAGATTTTCTTAAAAGATGTGAGGCATGTCCCGGTGGCTTAGTGCTTTAGTCCACCATGTACAGTCCAAGACATCCCAAGGCCCCTGGTTCAAGACCCACAGCAGGGAAAGAATTGGGATGAAGAGCTAAATGAAATAAAAGTGCTGCTGCTCCCTGCCCGCCTGCCTGCCTCCCTTCACTCCTGCCTGCACCTTTCCTTTAAAAAGACAGACAGAGATGCGACAGGCAGTGAAGGAAAGGATGTGTCCCTGGTGGCGGAGGGCGGACGTGAATTCTGTTCCCGATGCTGCGGTCCCGTTTTTCCCTTCTGGCACTTGTGGCAGGTTTTCTCTGGTGGCCCTAAGACGATGGCCACTTCAGTTTGGTTCTTTTGTTTACTTAAGACTTTATGACTTTAAATGGGGGAAAATGCCGCGGTGGGACTGAACTTTCAACCTTAAAGATCTGCACCGTGAAGCCCTCCGGACAGCTTGGCCTGCATAGCGGATTTGGTTGCCTCAGCACCGGCCCGTTGTGAGGGGATTGTTTCCAAGACAGGTTCAGTAGCAGACGCATCCCAGTATGAGGTACAGCCTAGAAAAGGGAAAAAAATGTAACTGAGGTGGGGTGCTTTTGTCTTTGACTTGAAAAGTAAAAAGCCTTCAAATTTAGACTTTTTTTTTTTGAGCAGTAGACAGTAAGAAAAAAAAGCAAGTGAATATGTGTATTAAGTAATTAGGTAGAGCGCTCTAGAAGAAAATGCCCAGTCAGTGTCATTTTAAAAGAATCACTACTGGGTGCACCCTAGTGGAGTAGCGGTTAGGTCAGTCACCTCCGAAGGAGTGCCGTCCACAGCCCTGGGAAACAAACCGGTGTGAAAAATTAAATAAAAACGTTCTCCCTCCCCTCCCTTCCTGCCTGCGCCTCGCCTTCATTCCTGATTGCACCTTTCCTTTAGGAAAAAAAATTACTACAGACTGAAATCAGGGGTGCTAAGTCTGTCATTTTGGGTTCTGCTTTGGGGGTGCAATCTGAGTGGCGTGTGTTGATCGATAGTATATAGAAACCTTATACTGGGAAGTGAATTTGCTCTTTTTAGGGAGGTGGAGAGGCAGGAAGAGGGAGGAAGAAGCAGCACTTTATTTAATTGTTCAATTTGATTGTCCCAAACCTTCAACCCAGGTCATTGGGCTGTCCAGGGACCACACCCCAAGCCTGGGCCCGACACCTGAGCCACCAGGGTGCACCACACGGGTTCAGTCCTTTGATCTGATGCTCACAGAACAGCCACCTTCTGCGGGCCCCTGTCAGAGGTCCAGGTCACCAAGCCCCGGGTGGGCGTTGGGGCAGGAGGCCAGGCGTGAAGGGAATCATTCCACGTGGGCTTGCAGCCAGTGGTAGGTGCTCCTGGGAAGCAGATCCGCGGGTTCCTGGGCAGGGGCGAGCTGTCAGTCTTGGCAACTTTGTCCCCACAAAATGAGCTTCCGTTTCCTCTCCTAGACGGACGGGGAAGGCTTCCAGAGCACGTTGGATGCGTCGTCACTGGACTTCAAAGTGCCTCCGGTGAGTTGCCATGTGCAGGGCTGGAAACGCGCCGCCGCCCACGGTACATTTCCCTGGTGAGCAGGGCATATGTGTGGATGTAAAAATGGTTCTGAACCCTGGACATGGGTGCTGGGAGAAGACGTTCAGTCATAGGTCCCGTCTCAGGTGGGGTCTGCAGTCTAGCCTGAGTGGTGGTACCCAACGAGAATGTCACTAGAGGCACCTTCTGGTGGAGGAGTGGTTGGGTCGGCCACCTCTGGCTGGGTGCAGTTCACATCCATCCCAAGGACCTGGGTTCATGTCCAGGGCCCACGGGAACAACCCAGATGAATAACTAAATTAAAAAAATAAATAAAATGCTGCTTCCTCCTCTTTCTTCCTGCCTGCCTTTGCTGCCTATTGTCTTAAGTACATGTAAGTCATGGAAAGGTGCGGGTATTCGGTTTTCTTTTGTTTTTAAGAGAGAGGGAGAGAGAGGAGGACGCACTTTCATTTCTCTGTTTTGTTTGTTCCCGGCCCTGGGTCTTAAACCCAGAGCCTTGGGCTTCCCGTGTTCCACTTAGCGCCCGAGCCACCAGGGTGCTCTGGAGAGGCGGTGGTTTTCTCAGTGGGCTCCAGCTAGAAATAATGGCTTCTGTCGGGAGAACTGTGCTTTAGGCCGACTGTGACGTGTGAAGCACTGGCCGTCCATGGGACCTGCGCCCTGGGGCGGGCAGTCTGAGCCAGTGTCGGAAACGCTTCAGTCGGCCCAGACCTGGGGCGGGGGGAGACGGCACAGGCACCCCGTCTGCTTCTGTTGGAGGAAACCGACCGAGTGAGCTCATCTTCACTGAGTTTTAGAGCAGAACACTCGGCCTTGGGCGGAGCTACTTAAACCGGCGCGGCGATTGTGTGTTTGTACTGCACCGAGACTGAAGTCTGCGCGGGGGAGGCGCCGTGTGGTGTCTAAAGTGCCCTGTGGATTTCTCTCTCTCTTGTTTCACTAGGATATTGAAGAGCCCCCCTTGGAGCCAGGTACTGATAAGAGAAACACGCCAGTTCTGGTTTGCCGTTTTGCCCCCCGCTCTAGTTTTCAAGCTGTCTGTCTGTGTTAAGCTGTGTCACGGTCCTGGAAATTCCTTTAATGGTGGACCATCCAGACCGTAGCAGAATCAGAGATTGGAAACCCATCTGTATCACCAGATCTGTGGACGTGCCCTTCTGGGTTCTGGAGGTCAAATCTGTTTGGTGAGACGTCGCGCTTATTCTCCTCCCTCTAAGCACGGAGAGAGGCATTTACGTAATTTCCCCCGCAGTCCTTCCATGTGTTTCCACACATGAAACAGATCTTGTGATATTGTGCCGCAGCGAGTTGTAACAAATGCAGTTCAGGCAGGATCACGCTGTGGTCAGGGCCCTCGCGACCCGAGAAGCGACCGGATTCCAGAAGAGGACACAGCCGCCTCGTGCAGTAGCCGCACGGTACCTTCCCCTCTCGGGACTGTGCTGGCTCCCTTCCGCCGGCAGAAGACTTTCTGGCTTCCATGTTGGACTGTTCTGTGGAGAGAAGCTCACAGCGCTTGGCCCCACGGCGCCCTCGTGGTGACTGCACTGGGCTCGGCCCGGGGACGGGGCACAGGAAGTCGGAAGAGCCAGGCTGGAGGCGAAGCCCGAGGAAGACTGTGGAGAAGCGCCCGCCGGTTGTAGGTGTTCGAGTCCGGGGGGCCTTTTCTCTTCCCTGTAGCGTAGAGGCTGACGGTCGCAGGCGTGTCGGCAGCGTGAGTGTGCGCACCCGCGGGTTTTCCAATCTCTGTGTAGCAGTTCTCGGTGTGGTGTTAGCGGGGCAGCCGCGCCCCTGCCGCCTTTGTGATTTGCTTGATTTCCCTGGTAATTAAACCTTGTGCCATTCTATTCCTGTTAAATCC
>RJWH01009849.1:0-20044 GCA_004363575.1 Solenodon paradoxus
CCTCAAGAAAGAGAGTAGACTGACAAGCAGGAAAAGAGAGGAGGAAGAAGCTCTTTATTTTACCCAGTTGTTCATCACTGGTTGTTTGCCCAGCCCGGGATCTAGTGCCTGGGATTTTGGGATACACGTGGGCTGCGCCTGGTTTAAAACGCTAGGCCACTAGGGTGAGCTAAAAAGATGAATTTTATGGTATTTGAATATCTCGATAAAGTTGCAAAAGTTGTTTTGAGCAAGAAATCTCTCAGCACATGCAATGCAACCCATAAGCCATAAGACATATATTGCATTCCACAAAAATAATGGAACTCCAAAAAATAAAATAAAAAGAGAATGCACAGCATCAAAAGATAAATGACACAAGGCAATCTGAAACAGTTGTAGTTTAAATATATATTTAGGGTGCACCTTGTGGAGTAGCGGTTTGGTCAACTGCCTCCAACTGAAGCACAAGTCATACACATCCCCAGCACTCGGTCTGCATCCCGGCCGGCGAGAATAAACCAAGATGAACAACTAAAATAAATAGGTAAATAAACAGAGAAATAAAGCATTTCTTCCTCCTCTCTCTTCATGCTTGCCTGCTCTAATCTTCTTCATTCCTGCCTATACCATTCCTTTAGAAAAGAAAAATTTTTTAATAGATGGGAAAAAAATAAATGAAATAAGTAAGGTGCTCCGCCTTGGGTGGTCTAGTGGATAAGACCGCCATCTCCAGCTGTCACAAGCCACTACACCCCAAGGTCTCAGGTTTGTGTCTAGAGCCAGGAGAAACAAAAAGGAGAAAAACGAATTAAAATAAATAAAATGCTCCTTCCTCTGTTCTCTCTCTGCCTGCCCGCTTGCCTTCACTCTTGCCAGGTTCCTCCCTCTTAAAATTTTAAAAAATTTAATTAATATAGATATGCTAAAAATTTCTAATACACACAGATTTCATAAAAAATTTTGGAAAAACAATGTAGAGAAATGGTTAAAGAGCAGACGTAATTCTTAAAAGAAGTGATACAAATGGTTAATTAAGTAAAAGAGCACATTATCATTTAAAAAAGTGCAATTTAAAACCAAAACAAGCTATTATTTTTACCTAACTGCTAAAGCTTTTAAAAATTCATGACACCTGGTGTTGTTCAGAGTGTTAGGGAACAGGCACTTCCGATAGGAGTGTAAATTAGTAGAAATATTTTCAAGGGCAAAATGCCATTTGTTATTAAAAACAAAAAAAGCAAAGTGCTTACTAGGCTTTGACCCAGTTGTTCTCTTTTTAGAAATTCAGAACAGAGAAATTCTAATAGAAATGGCACAGATGTATATAACAAGGTTACTCTCTGGAAAATTAGGGGAAAAAAATCAAATGTCCTTCTCAAGGTGATTGGATAAGTAAGTTTTGATCTATTCACAAAATGAAAGATTATTCAGCCACTTAAAGGGAGCAACAGTTAGGTCAGTCGCCTCTGAAGGAGCAAGTTATATACTTTCTATTTTCTGTGGGCAACCAGTGTGGACAGCTAAATGAAAATAAAATAAAATTGCTTCTTCCTCCTTTCTCTTCCTGCCTGCCTGTCTTCTACTTGCCTTCATTCCTGATTGACTTTCCTTTAAATGAAAAAAAAAAAAAGACGAGTCCTATATGGGAAGACATTTAAGATAAATTAATTGAGAAAAATAATAAGTGAGGTGCATGAGGGACTGAGACTAGGGTGAGGCAACACTTAGCACCGCACTTCAGGAGGCCCTCACTATCAGGGTTTTAGGAACACAGGACTGGTCCCTGAGAGTGCATACCTACTGAATCTTACTTCGAAATTTCTCTCCTTTTACCTTACTCTCGTCTCAGCCCTATCGTATAATATGCACAGTATAATCTATGTCTGTAAATGGTAATTATATCTATAAGTAAGTGAATAAATGCATAAATTGGTATACACATTTCGGATAAATGCATAAATTGGTATACACATATTTATGTGTGATACATATATCTAGGCATATATACACACACAAATATATATATTCATTATATAATACATATTATTATATAAGTGCATGTATGCATGTGTGTATATGCATATATTAGTGAAAGAAAAAAAGGAAGCATATGTACCAAAATATTATTAGCAGTGGGTTTGGGATTATGGGAGATTTTCATTTTCTCAGTCATATGTCTCTGAAATCCCATAGTAAAAACAATTAACAATTACATATATTTGGGTACAGAAAAAGAAACATTTAGAAAAATGTCATGGTCACATAAAAAGAGTTTGTGTGTCTATATGTTTGAATACTGAATTGAGAACTTTGTGTATTTGGGTTTGGTACCATATTAATACTGAGAAGAATGAAAAAATGAGTAAATATTATATGTTTTTGAAACATTTAGAAAATTATACACCAGCATTCTTTCTGCTATATTGCATTCTTGCCAAGTAGAAATACACAGCAATAGCTAATTTCAGCTTCTCGATGAAAATTATCTTCCCATGTATGCCTTAGCCATCTCTCCTAGATAAAGATCAAATTAAGTGTTTTTCATTTAAGAATTTTCAAAGCAGTTTAAAGGCATTAATCAGGTCTCACAACTCTGAAGCGGACGAATTTTATCATGCTTATTTTTCCATATGAGAAGGCTGAATGAATTCTTAGTATTTCAAAACTTATTATAGTTTTAGTGAAAATAAGCATGCCATTACCTCACTGTCCTTTTTTAAATTTTGTTTTGAAAAGAGTGACAGTAATTGGGTGGCAAAGCCAAAGTAAAATACCTATTCATATGTCAAATGAAGAGATAATTTTTGGTTTTTAAACTTTCTAAACAATTTTTAGAGTGAATTAAATTTACTCTATACCTCAATCATTGACGAGGACAATATTTTCTATATTAGAATTTCTATTTTAAGGTATATTGATAGAAGTGAAAGCTCTGTTGTAACTTCATCAGAGATCTGTTTTGGGTCTTGTCAATTTCAAGAAATGTGCTTACTGATAAAGTAATGTGATTTAATGACTAGAAGACCTATTTTTAAAGATCCTGAAAGGGTACAATGCACTCTTAAAAAAAGGTAGGTCACAATGCCTTCTCTTGTATAATGTATTACACTAAATCTTTATAAGCATTATCTCATTTAATCTACAACAATATGAGGTAGTTCTTATCATTCTAGTTCTCATTTTACAGGTAAAGAGAGAAACTAATAGACTTAGTTAACATTACAAAACATTCATGCTCCAACAGGATTCTAGAAATCAGGTCAGTAAGGCCAATTTGATCCTACCATTTTCTCCTTGGTATTTATCCCTGATATGAATCAGGTACATTTTTAATTTGTTTGTTTTCAGTGGAAATGTGCAGGTAAGAACGCTGGCAAGTAGGCAGGCAGGCAAGAAAAGAGAGGCAGAAGAAGTACTTCATTTTATTTTTTTATTTAGTTGTTCATATTGATTGTTCTCCAGGCCCTGGGTCTTAAACCCTGGATCTTGGGATGTATGTGGACTGCACCAAGGGTGTGCTAAACCACTAGGTCACCAAGGCATACCCAGGTACATGATTTTAACCTGCCATTTTGAATCCTATATTTAAGAATATTCTCATTTAAACAAAAATTAAAACCAATGCAATTATTCAAATTTCTATGCAGTACAATAAAATTATTTCCAGTTTTCCTATTTTATTGAAATGATTATATACTCAGAATCAAACTTTTCATGTACACTTTATGAAATTCATTTCAGTTAATCAGGTTTTTATCCTCATTGAACTGTCAAGTTTAACTGCTATTACAGTGAGCTTGCTTTTGTAGCTACTATTGCTATGATGTTTTATTTTTTTCTTGTGACCCAGAGAAAACATTCATTGGGTTAAAGTGGTAGGTCAAGACATTCCTTTTTGTCTGAGATATAAGAACTCAATATGGTCACTTCTTATGCTAGAGATGAGGAAATCGGGAATACTAGCTCTAGCCACCTCACAAGAGGAGGTGTGAATACAGAAATAGAAGCACTGTGCAATGTGCAAAAGTTAAGTAAATACTGCTTTACTGCTTGTTAAAACAAATCATATAAGTCCATTCCCCTGGAACTCTTCTAGGAGAGTGCTTACTTTCCTATTTCTGCTGTGCTATTATTTGCAAAAATCCTTGCAGACTTCAGCTGATTTTAAAAGTATATCCTGGCGAACCAATGCTTTCCTTCACTGTTCTCTTGTCTTTGTCTCCTGTCCGAATGTTTCCCATTCTGACCTTGTTAATTTTCCTTTCTCTAGCCCTACTACTGAAATCCTCTGTGATGCAGAGACTAGCTTTGACCCAGTAATGGATTCATACTACTGGTTATCAGTTTCTTCATCTTGGTTGCTGTTATTGTTGCATGGGACTGAATGACAGTATTACTTACTGGCAGTTCTTTGAGAAAAAGTGAAACAAGTTTGTCACAAATAAATATCTCAGTAGGGGTACGAATGCACTTATTATAAGAAAGTCTCCTCATCTTCTACTTTGACTCTTGCTTAATAAATGTTTTGCCTGTACAAGTTTTGAAAGAAGTAGGAAGGACACCGGCAATCTAAACAAGGCTTACACATTCTAGTATCTACTTTAAGCCCCCCAAATTGACAAGTTAAGGTTCCCCCATTCAAATATTCTAAAACGACAGTATTTCAGGCATTGTTTCAGCAAGCCAAATTGTTTATAAATATGTTGATAATATCCTGTAAGGGTCCATGGGAAAGGAGTGATCCAATTTCATCATCTTGATTTTTGTCCTTAGTGTAAGGACTCAGATTTTTTCCTTTACAAATCTGCTGCATTTCTTGTTTGCTTCTGTTCTTAAAAAGTATGCTGCCAGAAAAGTGAAAGTTTGAGGTCCGGCAATTTAATTGTTACATGCAAATGACATTCAGTTCCTATTTTTGTCAGTTCCTTAAAAAATATTGAAATATAATTCACATAGAATAAAATTTATCCACTTAGGGTTAAGTTAAAATTCAAAGTTTTGGCATGCCCTGGTGAGGTAGTGGTTTGGTCAGCTGCCTCTGAAGGAGCAGAGTCCATGTATATCGAGGACCCAGGTTTTGCATCTGGGGGGAGCAACCAATGTGAACAATTAAATAAAAATAAAATAAAGTACTTCTTTATCCTCTCTTTTTCTGCCTGCCTTCTTGCCTTCAATCCTGTTGCACCTTTCCTTTAAAAAACTTTGAAAAAATTATTTTTATTGTACTTATAAAGTTGTGACATGATTACAATTTTCAAACATTTGAATCACCCCCCAAAATAATCTCTTTACCCAGAACTAATTAATCCTCATTTACTTCAAATTCCTCTTTCCCATCTACCCTAGGCAACCACGAATCTATTTTCTATCTCTAAATTTGCCTATTCTGGACATTTCACATAAAGGAAATTATATGATTTGTGGTCTTTTTTAGTTAGTTTCTCTTTCATTCAGTGTAGTTTACCCATTTACCCACTGATGGACATTAGAACTGTTTCTTCTTTATGATTCCTATGAGTAGTGCTCTATTAACATTTGTGTACAGATTTTTGTTTAGACATGTTTTCATTTCTCTTTGGATTGGAATCGCTGGGTCATATGACAACTCTATGTTCAACCTTTAAAAATTTTTTTTTAAGAAAGAGTGCAGGCAGGAATGAAGGCAAGCAGGCAGGCAGGCAGGAAGAAATATTCATTCATTTAATTTTAGTTGTTCATCTTGGTTGTCCCCGTCCATTTACCCCCAGGTCTTTAACCTGGATCCTTGGGAATGTGGACTATGACCAGGGGCCTTATCCACTAGGCCACCAGAGTATGTCAATTTTTTTTTTTTTTTTAACTTTCTCAACCGTGGTTCTTGAGCTTCCTATGGCCTGCACCTTAACCGCTGAGTCATACCAGTGTGCCTCTCTGTCTAACTTTTGAAGAGTTGTGAAATAGCTCTCCAGAGCAGCTGTACTACTTTCCATTACTGCCGGCAGTGTATCACGGTTCCAGTTTCTCCACATCCTTGTCAACTTTTTGAGCAATTTCCATAGTCATTTACATTTCCCTAATAGTTAATGATGTTGAGGTTTTTTCCTCATTTTTCTATTGGTCATTTTTTATACCTTCTTTGGAGAAATGTTTATTCAGATCCTTTGTTCATTTTAAAATTGGATTTTCACTTTTAGTTCAAGTAATTCTTTTCATATCTTCAATTCATTTGAGACTTTCTCCTGATGCTTCTCTGATTCCTAAAGGTTATTCCTTATATTCCATCATTTATTTATTAAAATAATTACTATATTTACTGAGAACCTAATATGAATCGGATTGCTAAATCCAGGGGTTAAAGTCCCAGTCCTTAATGAATTCGTAATTTCCTAGCTTCCTCAGGCAATAATTGTAATAATGCTGTAAATGCTATTTGAGACCTCCCAGTGGAGATTAAAATGGCTCAATGGTAAAACCCTTGCAGGGATATAGATGAGAGGGTTTTAACTAATGTTAGAGAGGAAATACAATTGGTCCATTTATTTACAGAAAGTAGAAAAAATAAAAATATACAAATTATGTGTTTTGTCAGTCACTATAGTACAGAAAACACTGATCACATCAAACTGAGTGAGAGGCACAGCACACAGCAGAGCTTACAGGGCAGAAAACTAGTCAAGATTCTTCAACAATACGATTGATAGAGTCTGTATTTGAAGAGATATTCAGAAACTACAGGTTTAGAAAGTATCATTGTTTTTGCAAATAATAAAGGAACATATTGCAAAAGCCACCTTACATTACAACCAGATCTAAATGGTGCGAGAACAGAACACATGAAAGAAAATCAGTGTTGAAATACAAAAGAAGAGGGCGCACCCTGGTGGAGCCAGTCAATTGCCTCTGAAGGAGCCAGGTCACATGCCCCTGGGTTTGAGTACTGGCTGCTGGGGAGACAACCAGTGCAAACAACTAAATAGTAATAAAATAAAATGCTTCTTCCTCTGTCTAGAGAATCTGAAGCATCATGGAGGCAACTTCTGATTTTAGAGTTTGCATAGTAGAGTTGAACTCCTGTAGTAGCACCATGGAGAGATTTAGGACTGCTTTCTCCAATTCATACTCTGCAAAACTTGAGAATAAGCTCTTTAACACTAAAAAGAACTTAAGTCATGATATACAAGTATATTAAAAAAAAAAAAGCTTTTCCTCCTCTTTCTTCCTGCCTGCACTTTTCCTAAAAACAAAACAAAACAAAAAACCCATAAGCTAATTTAAAACAGAAAGCACTCTTAGCTGTTTGCAGTTTAAAGTTTTTACCAGTTCTATAATGAAGAGGAGATGAAAATAAATATCAAAATCTTCTGCATATTATTTATGATTTGTTGCATACTCGTGTTGACAGCACGTGAGAGCTCTTTTATTTTATGGGTTTTAGCTGCTTGGTTAGTTGTTTTGGTCTTACTCTAAGGAAACACTCTCATTCTCGCTAAATATGTGGATCTGGGTATGCCATGGGGGCGGTCAGTGGTCTAGAACACCCTGAGCACAGTCCATGTGCATCCCAAGATCCTGGATTCCACACCTTGGGCCAGGGGAACAACCAACGTGAACAATTAAATAAAAATAAAAAAGGTGAGTCCTAATGGAGCATCAGTTAGGTCAATCGCCTCTGAAAGAGCAAGCCATATACCCCTGGGATGGTCATGGGCCTGGGGGAGAAGCAACCAGTGTGAATAACTAAATAAGAAGAAAGATGCTTTCCCTTCTCTCTCTTTCTGCCTGACTACCTACTCGCTTTCATTCTTGACTGCACCTTTTCTTTAACAAAAATGTGGTTATGGTGTAACTCACCAGGGATGTTTAAAATTCTTGTGTCTGAATGATATATTTATACCCTTCCTAATACACCAAGGGCTTTAAGAGAGTTACATAGTGCAATAAAATAGAAAAAACTTTAAAAATATAGAGTCACAAATCTAACCTGTAATGAACCAGAATACTAAATAGAATATTAATATATCCAGAGACATTTAATAAATATTATAGTGCTGATGATAGTGACACCTATGAAGTAATTTGATTTTTGATATTATGTAGTTTTGGGGTCTTTTGCTTTTTTTTTACCTTGGGCATAATTTTTGTTACAGATAATTTTGTTATGTCACAAATTACTATTTTTAAAAATACTATTTTTGTTATTTAGATAATTAATTTCTAAGAAAGTTGCAGCAGGAATGAAGATGAGTAGGCAGGCAGGAAGGAAGAGACTTCATCCTATAGATTGTCCTTAGTTTTACTGAGGTAAGTGAGGTAATGGACATTGAAAATGTGATGTTTTGAACACTGGCCTTTTAACCAGAAAAATATTACTTAGCTTAATCATCCCATTAGATTTTTCTTTCTTTTCCCATGTTTTGTGGCAAAAAGGAAAATAAATCCTTATAGGAAGATGTAGGAAGGCAGCACAAAGGCAAATAAGATTTCTTACAGATGTTCTGCATAAGAACTTGGCAAGTAGAATGCATATGAATAATCCTTAGCTGCTGAAACCAATCTAGTAATAGTTTGTGTTTGGTGCATTTTCCTAAATGAATTTATTTTTGGAAAGATTTTTCTGAATATTTTAAAGAGAAGAAACCCCTAAAGTCTGGCTATTCTACTTTTTATATTCTGTGTTTCAAGAAGGATAAATGTACAGAGACTATTTCTGGATACTAGCAGGTACACACTGAAAAGCTGATTACTTTTCCTGAGAAAATTTAGACAAAAATTTTATTAAATTTATTGTCTGACTTGATTTCTTATCAAAAAGCTTTTTAAATCAGTCTTTCAGTTGAAGAGAAAAGAAAATATTTAAGTGAAGGAGGTTCAGATTTTAAAGTATGATTTTTTTCTGTTTGGGAAATTAAAACATCATATTTTAACCATAAATATATAATACTTTTCACTAGGGAAATCCCAGAATAAGAAAGGAGAGACTAAGTTTTGGTGTGGAGATTTATGAGTGTCAGGCGCCTCTAAAAAGATGATTATGTACTTATCTTACACAAGGTGAAGGTTATGAGGATGGGTATTACAGTAGCTTCAGCTGCCCTTAAAAATATTTGTGTAATTTGTGCAAGCAGATAGTCTAGTGCAGCTGTTTGAAGGTCATTATGAAAGACCAGATAAATATTTATTAAAGTCACAAAAACTAGAATGCAAGGCTATCAGACAGTCTTATTTTCTAATTTCAGTGCATTTCAAATGTGTATGCAAAAATCTCAGTATCTAAGTGATAAAAATGTTGACATGCTTAATAACTGGAAGAGTATTGAAAAAGTATCAAATATGTGCATCAAGCAAAAATATTCATTATGTAGCATCAAATATTTTTGCCTTGTTTTGTGTCTTCAACTGGCTGATTTTTCACTTCAGTGACTATTTATTGGACATTTTCTGGGTATGCAGCAGCATATGATCTAGTCACTGCAATCCAATATTATAAATCTTTCTGGGGAAATAAGGTTTTCATACATTAATTGCACATGATGGTGTGCCCCGGTGACGTAGTGGTTTGGTCCTCTGCAGCGAAGTCCATACACATCCCACAGTTCCCAGTTCAAGACCCAGGGTTGGGGGAAAACTACCAAGATGAAAAGTAAATAAAATAAGTCAAGTGCTTCTTCCTCCTCTCTCTTCCTACCTTTCTACCTGCTTGCTTTCATTTCTGCCTCCATCTTTCCTTAAAAAAAATTGAACGTGAAATAATTAAAAATACTTTTGCGTTTTATTACTTCTTTGGCAACATTAGATACATATGCTTTTCATAGTGAAGTATAAAGCTTTTATTTATTTTTAAAATTTTATTGAAGGGTCATTGCATTATAACATTACATGGGTTAAAGTGTACATAACCGTATTTTAACACGTTTAGTGTATAATATATTAAGTTCACCACCAATGGTCCAGTTCAATCCTTCACCATATAATTGACCACTTTTACCAGATTTGCTCTCTATCTGCCTTCCCTTCTGGTAACCAATAATTTGGTCCTATAGACTAACAGTCTATTTATGTTTGATTTGTTTGTTTGATTTCTCTATTTGCCACACCTAGTGAAATCATGTGGCTTGCCTTCTTCTGATTTATTTCACTAAGCATAATTCCCTCCAGGTGCATACAAATAGGAAATGTTGCCAATGGCAGGATTTTATCTACATGTTGCAAATAGCAGGATTTCGTGATTTTTTATGTATATAGCTGAGTAGTTCCCTTGTGTATGTGTCTATACACACACACAAATACATACATATCTCGTATCTTCTTTACCTACTTATCTATAGATGGGCACTTAGGTTGCTTCCAATTCTTAATTATTGTAAATAACACTGCAATAAAACAGAGGGGTATATATCTCCTTGAGTTAGAGTTGATGTGTTTTTCAGGTAAATTTCTAGAAAGAGGATAATGGAATCATGAAATTTTTTATTTTAAATTTTTTGAGGAATCTCCATACTGTTTCTCATAATGGTTGCACCACTCTATACTCATTACACACCAGCAGTGTATAAGAGTTCCCTTTTTTCTGCAACCTCACCAACGCTTGTGGTTTACAGGCTTTTGGGTTCTCACAGGTGTGAAGTAATAGCATATTGTGCTTATAACTTAAACCTTATTTTGCCATGTATAATGTGTACTCCCCCTCTGTGAGGGAAAATAAGGATGTCCATTATACATGGATAGAACTATATTTGTATCTATGTAAATGTTTTTTTAATTTTTTTATGCTTATGAGTTAAAAGTGCAACTCTAGAAATCAGTAACAATAATGATATCCCCATGCAAAATAATACCCTGGATAAAGGATGGATAAATGAAGAAGGCATGAAATCTGGTTTAATGAAGTCTACTCACAAAGGTCTGGAGGGTTACTTAAAAAATCAGCTTTGCCCCTGTTACACAAAGTGCAAAAGCAATCACTGCAGACTTGAAAGCCCAACTTGCTGTGATACCTGGTGCTGACCTGCCAACTGCAGCCTCTTGCTGTGTCAGTAAACAAGCCCTTTAAGGCCCTGATGAAGAAAGAGTGGATATGTGGATGCAGTCAGCTGGTGATGATTTACACCCACAGAAGAATCAAGAAAGCATCCTTCACTCAGGTTTGTGATTGGATCCTAAGATGGTTGAACACTGTCAAGAAGGAAGTGGTTGAAATAGGTTAAAAAATGTGGCATCAGCAATGTCATGGATGGGACTGAGGACAATAAAATTTAACAGAATGAGAAGACACCAGTAATGTAGATATTGAAGAAGAGGATACTTCTGATATTGACAGCAATGAAGAGTTCTTGACCTTCTATGATGCATAAATATAGTAAATTTGTTATGGGTACATAAAATATCTTGTAATTGTATCAGTTCTTGTGTTTTGTAATTATTTGTTATATGAAATTTTTTGTATTGTAATATGTTAAAAAATAAATGCTAAAATTCCTTTATAGTTACTCCCTGATGGCCTAGTGAATAAGGCCACTGGACGTAGTCCACATAAATCCCAAGGAGTCAGGTTGGAGACCCCAGGTTGGGGGAACAACCAAGATGAGCAACTAAATAAAAATAAGTGAAATACTTCTTCCTCCAGGGGGAACAACCAATGCGAATAAATAAATGAAAAATAATAAAGTTCTTCTTCCTCCTCTCTCTTCCTGTCTGCTTTCCTACTACTGTCTTCATTCCTGCCTGTACTTTTCTTTAAAAAAAACTAAAATAAAAAATTTTTTCTGAAAGTTTGGGCAAAAAAAGTGGGTGTGCATTATACATGGCAAAATACGGTATCTTAAACTGAAAGTGAGTTAATCTTTTAGGTGCAGTTAGGAATAAAGGTAAATATGCAGGTAGGCAGAAAAAGAGAGGAGGAAGATACTTCATTTTATTTGTATTTGATTGTTCACACTGGTTGGTCCCTGTCACACACACTCAAACCCAGGGGTATGTGGCTTAGGCTTCTTTGGAGGCTCTAAGAGGGCTCCCCAGCAAGTTCATCTTGAGCTCATTCTAACCACCCCACTTCCTTCAGTTTTATGTATTTGATTTGGTGTCTTGCTGCTTCTAAATATGGTTTCTTTCTTTCTTTCTTTTTTTTTTTTTTTTTTGTAGAAATCTCTTTAGTGTTTCTTGCAAACTTTGTTTAGTGGTTATGAATTCCTTTAATTTTTTTTTTTTTTTTTTTTTTTTTCCTGGAGAGTTCTTTATTCCTTCTTCAATTCTAACTGGTAACATGCCAGAATAGAGTATTCTTGGTTGGAAGTCCTTTTCTTTTAGCAATTTGGCTATATCATGCCATTTTCTTCTGGTCTGTAAAGTTTCTGCTGAGAAACTTACAATCTTATGCAAGCTCCCTTGTGGGTGACTCATTTTTCTCTAACTGCCTTTAAGATTTTCTCTTTATCTTGAATTTTTGTCATGTCAATTATAATGTGTCTTGGTATATGTCTGGGTTTCTTTTGTTTGAAACTCTTCAAGCTTCATGGAGCTGATGTCTGTTTTCCTCAGACTAGGGAAGTTCTCAGCTATTGTTTTAAACCAAGAATTTAAATTAAGCCCTTTTTTTCTTTCTCTCCTCCTTTTGGAACTCTGTGATGCAAATGTTGTGCTTTTTGTTTGATGTTATCCCATAAATCTCTTATACTATGTTTCTTTTCATTATTTTTTTCTTTGCTGGTCTGCTTTCCACTGCCGTATCTTCTAGATCCCTGATTCAATTGAAAACTTCTTCCACTCTACTCTTGATTCTTTTATTGTGTTTTTCAGTTCAGCTGCTGTGTTCTTTAGCTCTATGACTTACATTAGGAAATTTCTCATATTTTCTTGGTTTTTGTTGTAGATCTTATTTTGCTCATCCATTGTCCTCTCAATTTCAGTGAACATTATTAAGACCGTTGTTTTGAGGAATCATATAATTCAATTCTGTTGTATTGAGGTTTGGAGGGGGGTTTGCTTTGATCTATCATTTGGGTTAAATTTCTTTGTCTTTTCATTTTCTTTGGTACTCTGTGCTTATTCTATGGATTAAGCTAAAGTATTTTCCTTCTTTGTCTCACTGTAATGTCCTTGTTTAGGATTTCAGGCTTCAGCGTATAGACCTGGGAGCAGGAACTCCAGCTGCCAGGGTCTGAGGTCTTCAGGTTTTAGGCAGGAAAGTGGGTTTAGTAGTGGTCCCAGGTTGGCGGGACAGCTATTTTGGGATGCTGGGGTCTTTTTGGTGATCCTTTCAGAGAGAGCTATCATAGCAAAATGAACAATTCAACAGCCAAACTTTGCAGAAAATCACTCAGTTGCCTGTGCTGGGATTGCAGGCTCTGGGTGCCTGTTGCTGTTCTAGATGACTGCTGTCCTGGTAGCTGAAAGAATTATACCTACAAGAACAAACTCTTGGGTGCAGCCTTGTGGGTCAGGTGGCTGAAGGGGCTAACATGAAGACCATGTAAAGGTTAAGGAACCAGGTTTGTGTGTGACCTGGAGCAAGAAGAAAAAAAAAAAAAGAATAGAGAAAAAAAGAACAAAAGAACAAATGCTCATAGCTGCAAGCACTGCTGATGGTGGAGGGCAGGGATTTCAACCTCTGGCCCTATTCCAATATGGTATCCACCAATCCAGCAATGCTGCCATCACAAAGACATAAGAGAGCTTGGGGAGGACATCTTGAAGCATCTCTGTTCACTGGAAGGCTGTCCTCTTTCTTTCTCCCATTTTTAGTTCAACAAGTGAAAATCCTTCAGTTAGATCTGTGTATACTTCATTTTTGGTTGATGCTCTCTGTCTTGGTATCCCTCCTCCCCAGAATCCTATCAGTCTCTAAAAGGAAAGCCCCTCTGTTTTCCACACCAGGATGTATGTAGTAGTTCCCAGGTGCTGGTGCATCCAATGCATCCAATGTTGGGGTAAGCCCTTCATTCCCTAGGAAGAAGCTCTGTGTCACTGGAGTACCCCCAACCTTGGGTTATAGTGCCTAGGCAGTTTTCCCGGTAAGACTGTGTCTCTCCTTTTCTTACTCTTTCTATCATTTTTCATTGTGGAGATGTCACCCCTCCCACCCAGTTTTTCTTTCAAGCCCTTAGTTTGTATCTAGGTGGAGTTTTGTTGTGTCTGTGGGGAGATGTTGAGCATAAGATCTTGTTAATTCACCATCTTATGTGGAGTCTAGGGCTTTTTCTTTTTTAAAGAGAGAGGAAGAGAGGACAGGAGAGGACAAAGAAGCATTTGGGGGAAGGGAGGAAGCAAAGGAAGAAGTCTCTCCTCTCTCTCTCTCTCTCTCTCTCTCTCTCTCTCTCTCTCTCTCTCTCTCTCCCCCCTCAGCCCCAAGTTTCAAAACTCGGCTCTTGGTCTTTACATGGTCTATTCACCAGTCTCAGCTGCCAGAGCCACAAAGGTGTGCTAAGTCTAGAGCTTATAAAAATTCATACTAATATAGTAATCTGTACAAAGTTATACATGTAGAAGCTATTCAACAAACACTTGTTGACTGATTAATAAGTTTCATAGGTCATAGTACTTCCGGATAAGTTGTAAGGTATGATTCGAAACACTTGGAGGGTTATAATGGGCAAATTGTTTACCCTAATTGAACATAAGAACTATGTGGAAAAAAATCTCTGCTTCTGCATTGTAGCTATAAACATTGGCATTCATGACAAATTAAGAAGAATAATGGTGCACCCTGGTGACTCAGGCAGTTGAGGTGGCTAAGGTACAGATCATGTAAAGTTCAAGAACTTGGATTTGAGACTTGGCACTGGGGGAAATTTAAAAAAAGGAGAAGAGTGTATGTCAATAAAGCTGGAAAATACTTATTTTCTACCAAATTATGTAACAGGATTAAAATTACAAAAATTACCCCAACTATTTTATGAAATAATTTTAAATAAAAAAATTCCTGCATTTACGCTACCATAAAGTAATTAGAAAAAATTTTTCCTGAATTATTTCTGTTTTCAGCTTGTGTCCTTTATGGTAAAAATGAAACTCACCATCGTATATGATTTTATAGGAAAGTCAGTGATATAAGCAAATAATAGCATTTTAAAGTTGAAAGCAAGCAGGGAAAGCTACTCTAAATGTAGTACAATGTACAGATGAAGAACTGAAGCCCAGAGAAGTGATATGATTTGCAAAAGCTACAAAATTAATAGTAGAGTTGTTCCTAAAACTTTTCTGCTACTACACCTAATTATTTCCCTTAATGACAGAATGGAAGAGATTCAGATGATTTACTATCATAAGGGGATATTCTATAGTTGCTGAATTTTGTCATTCTGTTATTGTTTAATAAAACAAAAAGGTACTACTTGAATGTAACTTGGTAATTGATAAAATAACCAAATCTTAATGCTCCATAAGCACTAAAAATTCCATATTCAAGTTCTTCTACTTACACTTTGATCTTTTAACTACTGTAGTTTTGCATGGCTGAGGCAGGTAAGGTGAAGACCAGGTAAAACCCAAGGATTTGGGCTTGAGTCAGGCGGTCGGGGGAAAACAATATCAACAAAAAAGTTATAAAAAATTAATATAAAGAGAATGAAGAGAAAAAAAATACAAACTGGGAAAACAGAAAAACAATTCTAATGATAAACACAAGAATATACTTTTTAAAGTAGACATAAAATTCAATTCTTAATTTTAAAAAAGGAGAAATAACACAGATGTAGGCTCGCAAAAAAAAAAAAAAAAGTGGGAGGGAGAAGAGTTGATTAATAATAAAGTTGGCGTGACCTAGTGACCCAGTGGGTTAGTCCACTGTGGTCCATATACATATACATTCCAAGATCCCTGGGTTAAGACTGGAGCTGGGGAAACAACCAAGATGAGCAACTAAGTAGAATGACTTAAGTGCTTCCTCCTCCTCTCTCTGCTTGCCTTCGTTCCTGCCTGCACCTTTCCTATAAAAAAATAATAATGAAGTTGAGGCTTACCCTTGGGGCGCAGGTGACTGAATATTGGTGTATAAACCACATACAACCCAAGAACCCAGTTTGGAGACCTGGGGCTGGAGTGAAAAATAAAAAAAAAAGAATAACTAAATAAATCTTTCTTTCTCCTCTTCTTCTTCCCTTCCTTACTTAATGCTTATTCTTCCTCTCTTTTCATTCCTCTCTAAAAATCAATAAATACATAATAATAAAGCTGAATAAGAAGAGATAATGATGTGCTCTGGTGTAGCAGTGGTTCAGTCAATCACCTCTGAAGAAGCAAGCCATATACCATGTGAATAACTAAATATAAATAATATAGAGTTATTTAAAGTTACTTTTTCCTCCTTTCTCTTCCTGCCTACCTGTTTTCATTCCTGCCTGCACCTTTCCTTTGAGAGAGAGAGGGAGAGAGAGAGGGAGAGAGAGAGGGAGAGAGAGAGAGGGAGAGAGGCGGGGAGAATAAGATTAAGGACACGAACTCTGGAATATTAGACCAGAATCTGATCCTATTTTGGTATATACACTTGAGTAATTGCTTTTTGGGAAATGCATGTTTTTCATTTTCCAAAATAAAGTAAGGATAATCTATAATGCTTTAGCCACAAACATGGCTAGCCTAGGCAAATTTGTGAAGTAATCGAGTTTCTCTGCACTTTCTCCCTCTTTCCTTTCAGTATCTGCTTTCCTTTTGGATAAGTGTCAAACCGAAATAATCAATACCCTCATATTCTTTCTTTCCCCTATAATTGTCTTCTAGATTAATTATCATAAAATGTGTTATCAACTAATTCATACCAAAGATATAAATAACTGATTATGAGATTAATGTGGGGTGGGTAGAGATGCCTAAAATTTAACAAAGGATAATGCTTCTATAGAAGACAACAAAAACACTTGTCTGATTTTAGAATTCAGGCATGATACTGGAATCATTAATACGTGTTCTTTAAAAAGTAGCAAACTAGATGTGTCCTGGTGGAATAGTGGTTGGGTCAGCTGCCTCCAAAGGAATGCAGCCCTTGTATATCCTAAGAATTCTGGTTTTCCTTGATCTGGAGGGAACGACCAATAAGAACAACTAAAGAAAAATAAATTAAAATGCTTTTCTTCTTCTCTCTTCCTGCCTGCCTGCCTATTCACTTTCATGCCTGCTTGTGCCTTTCCTTAAAAAAATGCAGTGAAGCATATTTTCTGATTACAAAGTCCCTGCATGTTTGTTATGTAAAATACTGAAAGATTAAAAAATTATTTTTACTTCCACTGTAGAGATAATTTTGTTTTGGTGACTTTTGTTTAAAAGAGGAATCAGGCAGAAATAAAGGTAGGCAGGCAGGCAGGCAGGCAGGAAGAGAGCAAGCACCATTCTTTATTTGCTCACTTTTGGTTGTTCCCTTCCCGACAGCCCCAGTCCCAGATTGAAAACCCATGTCCTTGGGCTTTACATGGACTACACCCCAGTTACCAGCTTAACATCTGAGCCACCAGGGTGTGCCTTGATGTCCATTTTTAATGGTACATGTTTATACAGAGAATTATACAGAAAATTTTACATACATAAAGTTGAAATAAAGTATTTATATTTCACATTCTGTTTTTCCATTTTAACACTATATCATGGTCATATCCCCATGCCATTAATTATTTTTTGCAAGTACCACTTAACAGCTTATAAAAGTATGAAAATAATGCAAAGAGGGAATCATTAATTCTGTTTGGTTTTTGGGGACAAGGGAGTCTTCCTAGAGGTAGTACTGTCTGAGCTGGGTGTTAAATGCTGAACAAGAATGAGACAATCATAGAGGAAATGACATTCTTGGCAGACAAAACAGCAAATGCAAAGGGACAAAGGCATGTGTATTTTAGAAACTATAAATTCTTTGATATCATAGAGCTCTGTAAAAGCAGAGATTTTATTGTTTTGCTCATTGTGTCCAAAGTGACCAGAGCATGGCTCACAGGAGACGCTAATTATTTGCTGAACAAAGAAATGAATGAAAAGGAAACTTGTGCCATTTACAGGAACTTAAATCGAATCTACAGCTTCTCATTGGTTGAACCTAACTGGAAGCCAGTGGAAAAGGAAGTCTTAAAAATTTAGTTTGTAGGAGTCAGCCCCTGAACAAAGGAAGAAAGGGAAGGGATGGAATTGAAGGCAATTAGGCAAATAATCCACACCCTTATTATGGCTTCCTAGCCTTGTAGCCTTGTATGTTAGGACACATTCCTACCCTTCTAACTTCATGCCTGTGCCAGTAAATTAGCCTCTTTCTCATTTCTCAGATACTCTCAGATTGTTCTAATTACCACATGACTTTTTTTGTTTCTTAAGCCAGAAAAGCTTTTCCACTAGTCTCTGCCTAGCAGTTGGTTCCTTTTCATCATTCAAGTCTCAGGTTCAGGGACACTTCCTCAGATAGGCCTTCTCTGAAGGGGTCTTTAAGGTAGAAGAGTTGTCCTCAGTTTTTCCTCACGAAAGGTAATGTGGTGAACATGTCCTAAGGTGACACATCCTTTCTCCCTCCATCATCCTCATCCTTATAAAATCTCTTCCCTTTGAGTGTGTGTAGAACATGTAACTTACTTCCAATGGATAGAATGTGGCAAAGGTGATGGGATGCCACTCTCATGATTATGCTATGTTATGTAAGCCTGTCTTAACCCCCCTAGGAAAAAAGATACCCCGCAATGGGTAGTGAGAATGCCTATGCAACAGGACAAGGAACTGTAGGATACTCTAGGAGCAGAAAGCAGCCCTTGGTAGATAGCCAACACTTAAATTAGCTTAAAAGCAGATTCTTCCCTAGTCAAGCTTTCAGTTGAGAATGCAATTTGTCAGGCAGCTTGATTAAAACTTTGTGAGAACCTAAGCAGAAGACTCAGTTATACTGTGTCCAGACTCCTGACTCATGGACATTGTGTGAGAATAAATGTATTGTTTGTTTGCGCCCCGATGACTTAGGCTTTAAGTCTGAAGCTGAGGTGTAGTCTGCATAAAGCCCAAAGACCTGGTTTTGAGAATGGGGGAGGGGGATATGGGATGAACAATTAAATACATTTAAAAAAACCTTCTTCCTCTTTTTTTCTTCCTGCCTGCCTGCCTTCATCCCTGCTTGCCTCCCTCCTAAATAAAATAAAATATTGTTTGAGCTGCTAAGTTTGTGGTAATGTTACACTGCAAAAGAAAACATAGTTAAAACCATGAGAGGATGAGAGAAAGCGACTCCACTCCCTTGTTTTCTGCTGTATCGCTATACTTAGAACACTGATTGACACATAGTTCAATAAACATTTATGGGTTGTATAAGTGGGTGAAAGAATGGATGAACTTCAGCTTGACATGGATGAAACTTCAACATAGGAACATGGTTAGTGGCCAAAGTTTAGGGAATACTACTTTCAAGGGCTGGGTGTCTACCAGAAAGGTATACTTGTGGTTCGAGGTCCCTGTTTTAAGATTTCCTTTTCTGGCACACCCTGGTGGAGCAGCAATTTTGTCAGTCTCCAAAAACAAGTCATTTACCACTGGGTTTGAGAAACAGTCCGTGTGAACAACTAAATAAAAATAAAATAAAGATGCTTCTTCCTCCTTGCCTGACTCCTCACCTTCATTCCTGTCTGTACTTTTCCTTTATTTTTTTTTTTCCTTTTCTGTGTTCCTATCCTTCTCCTCTATTTTTTTTTTTTTTTTTTTAAATTCTCAATGTTGGTAAAACATTAAACTGGATTTGGAATAGCTTAGAAAATAAAAGGTTGTACATCTACTCTTTAGAGTGGAACTCATTGTCTGACAGAAGCAAGGAAAACCTCTTAAAAGATACCAGTAGAGAAATCTAGAGCAAATCAGGTATATTTGTGGAAAATATAAGTTCTCCTCTGGGATGTTTCAATTGCTGTGGGAGAAATTAGCTTCTTACTGTCTGTCATTCAGGATGGGAGACTCAGATGATTTTTATTTTCCTTTTGAAGGAATCAGAAGTTAGGGTAACTAAATTTCAAAGGAGAGAGAGAGAGAGAGAGAGAGAGAGAGAGAGAGAGAGAGAGAGAGAGAGAGAGAGAGAGAGAGAGAGAGAGAGAGAGAGAGAGAGAGAGAGAGAGAGAGAGAGAGAGAGAGAGAGAGAGAGAGAGAGAGA
>RJWH01009850.1:0-20035 GCA_004363575.1 Solenodon paradoxus
CAGGATACAACCATAAATACATACATACAGACCTAAATAAATGAATAAATAAATAAAAGTACTTCCTCTTCCTTCCTTCCTTCCAAATGCATCCTTCCTCCTCTCCCTAAGACTTTTTTTTTTTTTTTTTTTTTTCAAATAAAGGCAAGCAGCCAGCAGGCAGGAAGGAAGAAGCATTTTATTTAGTTGTTGCACTCCCACCCACCCCCATCCCCTGCAAACCCTGGGGGCTACAGATCCTTGAGCTGTATGTAGACTACACCCCAGGCATGGGCTTAATACCTGAGCCACACAGCAGCGCTCTTGTGGCTTTCCACTTCACTCATGGTGACTGCCAAAGTCCTCTGGGTGCCCCCCAGACCCTGTGTGATCTGCACCCCCCCCACCCCATTTCCCACCACTCTCTCACTTACTCTGCTCTGGTCACACTGGTCTCCTCATCGTTCTTGGAACATACCAGGCATACCTGTTCCCTTTGTATTTGCTGTTCCATCTGCCTGGAATGTTCTGCCCCCGGATATCCACATGACCCACTCACTCTCACTTCCCTTGGGTTTTAAGTGACATTCCTCACAGAGCCTCTCCTGGCCATCCTAGCCCACTGTTGATTCTTCTATCACTGCTTTATTTTTCTGCTTACCACTAATCACTAACATTCTTACATATATACTGTTGTTCCTGCAAAATGGACTGGTACCTGGCTCATGGAAGGTATTCAAAACCCTTTTTTGAAGGAATGAATGGATGAAACAAACTCATAAGAAAAATACCAGCACAAGTCACATGGTAAGTGGCAGCTCATTTGTAGTAAGGAGCCAGTTGGGAGGGAGGGGCTGGACACAAGGGACAGCACAGGTCCCATCTAGCCAGGAGGAGCTGCTTAGCACCAATCTTTTGCTATACCATGGTAAGGAGGCTTGCCGCCCCTTCTGTTTCCAAGGCACACATAAAGCTCTAGGGACTGGATCTGAGGGACAGAGAAGCAGTTTGCAATCTCTAACACATAAATTGCTGGTAAAAAAAATCCTCAGGTACTGGTCTGGGCCTGTCGAGTTTCACCTTATTATAAAATTAGAATACAGCCTGTATGCTGATGCCTTTGCTGCGTTCCTCTCCCCCGCTTTCTTCTTTTTTTTTTTTCTCAAAGGAAAGGTGCAGGTGAACAGAGGCAGGCAGAAACAAAGAGGAGGAAGCACCACCTTATCCACCCTATTTAGTTGTTCATCTTGGTGTCTCCCTCCTCGCTCCCCCTCAGTGCCCCCACCCCCACAACCTAGGTCCTTGGGCTGTAAGTGGACTGTGTCAGTCAAAGGCAGCTAACCAAACCACTACACCAGGACATGCCTCCCCCTTTCTAGTTGCCTGGATTCTGAATCAATGAGGCTTTCCTGCTCTGAATCTGTTAGAGATGCCTATTCCATTACTAAGGGTGAGGGGTCTCAGGTGCAGATTTGTCAAAGCAAAGAGAGCTCTGCCTCTTTGGGCTTTCTGCAGGGCAAGAAGGAAGCCAGCGTTCTTCATTCTAGACGTGAGACGGTAGCAGCAGGGCTAGCGGGAGTTAGGGTGATGCCTGGCTCTGCCGCTGACCAGCTGTGTGCAAGTCAGTTAACTTCTCTGTCAGAGGCAGCTCATCGACAAAATGGGGACAGTAATATTTACATCATAGGGTGCTTGCAAGGATTAATATAGGAAAAACGCCTGTAACAGGCCAGGCTCATAGTAAGTGCTCAATAAAGGTGGCTGCATCATTTACAATCTACAGGTGCTGTCCCTGCCCCAGACCTCAGGCAGATGTTAGGATGTCCTGGGACATCTAGACATGGGTCAGAGATGAGAAGTCTCCATTTTCAAAGCTTCCAGTCTACAGTGGGTGACTCTGAGACCTTGTATCATGGAGAAATCCTGACACGACATTAAGACAGAAGACTTATTCCGGGGCATTTATAGCAAACACTCGAGGTAGGCAGGGTGGTTTATGTGTCATGGAAGGGTGGGTGGCACTCGAAGTGGTGGGCCCTAGCCCCCTGAATCCCATGAGACAGCCTGTGGTGGAAGAAGTGAGATTACAGGAGCTCAGAGAGCAAACTTTCTCATAGCCAGGTACTGGGCGCTTTATGACATGTAACCCCAACACCATATAGTTGGTACCTGGCTGGCTGCGTCTGGGCTCCCCAAAAGCAGATTCTCAGACAAGGTTTCAAGTGAAGTAATTTACTTGGGAGGTGATTCCAGGAAACAGCAGAGAGTGGGGAAACGAGGCGGGAAGGGAAGGAAGTTAGTGAAGGGTACACTGTTGGGTAAGTTACCCCTGTGGGTACATGGAGCTCAGTGCTGAGGAGCTGGGGGGGGGGGGGCGATGAAAAGCACATGCCTTGGAGTAACGGCACCCCAGGGGCACCGCAGCGTGAGGAGGGAGGTCGGGATACCTGTCCAGCATTCCCAACAGTCCAGTTGGTGGCTGAGGGAAGCCTGGAAGTAATTACCAGGCACTTCCAGCTTTCCGGTGGGAGGGCACAATGGGTTCTCACAGCCAGAACACACCATCAGGCACAGTCAGTGCTGGCTCCTGGAAGTGGGAATTCAGGAATCACCTGACGAATGCCACAGGCATGTGGGGGGTGACCAACTGCAGATGCTCCCCTGGCAGAGCTAGGATTTGAACTCAGTCATATGCCAGAGCATGAGTTCTAAGCCCGAATCAGTACTTTTTAAGTTTTGTGCTCATTTTTAAAGTTTGTGTGTGTGTGTGTATGTGTGTGTATGTGTGTAAATATTCCAGAACATCGAACCTGGAACTTAATCAAGTTTCCTTTTTAAAATAAATATATTGAATGAAGAACTGTTCATTTTAAAAATAAGAAGTAGACAATAACAGAGAGGACATGGATATGGCAGCCGTGAAGGTGGAGTATATAAGACAATTGGGAATTCATGGAAGAGGAATAAAAGGGCAGAACTTAGAATCTGAAGAGCTCTTGATTTAAGTCCCAGGACCAGACTGGGTCCCAAATACATACAAACAATTGAGCAGTTACTTGGAAGTCTGTTTCCCCATCTATAATGGGGGACAAAAGGAGTCCAAACTATTAGGAGAGGCATTCTGAGGATCAGACGGGATCATGTCTGAGTTAAAAAAGCACTAAGTAAACTGTGAAGTGCTCGGCAAATCTAAGGAGTAACTCCAAGGAATCTCATGGAGAACCAGTAAGGACGCAGGTCTCCTAATTTGTCTCTCCTTGTGTGATCCAAAAGTGCCACCGCCACCACTCCGACTCCTGCCTTGCATGAAGAACCCAGATTTTGTTGTGGTATCAGGTAGTCATGTGTTTCAGGGGAGGCCAGGCACTTCCTTGTCTCAGAGGTTGAATTTAAGTTATTCCAAACCAAATCCAAAATCACAACTGGTTTTGAAATTGACATTTGCCAGTGCACCCTGGTGGCTCAGGGGCTTGAGTGTGGACCATGGAAAGCCCAAGGACCACCAAAGTAAAGAGGGGGAACAAGCGAAATAATGAAAATAAATAAAAGTGTTTCTTCTACCCCAACCCTCCTTCCCACCCTTTCTTTCCTTTAAGTACTTCTTCCTCCTCTCTCAAAAAAAGAAATGGACATTTGCCATATTCTGGCCAATAAGGCATGAAAGTCCACTAAGGGACTGCAATAAGTCGGGTACAAGAGAAAAAAAGATTCCTTTCTGCTCCACGTGAGCATGGCATAAGATATAATAGTACTATGTGTCAAGCACAATTCTAAGAGTTTTGGTTTTTTTTTTAAAAGAATTCATTTAGTGCATATCATAGTAAACAGCTGATGTAAAGTACTATTATCCCATTTTACAGAGAGATTAAGCAGTTCACCCAACATCATACTATTTGAGATTTGGAACCAGGATTGACGGCAGAACACATGTTTAACACTGTGCTGTGATGCCTGGAGCAGCTGCAGCCACCTTGCAGTGAGGAGAAAAGGAGCTGACCCCTGAGAACAACAAATCTCTTTCCCTGATGATGTTGTCGAGGTGCAGAATCAACCAATCCTGGGAGAATTGCCTTTGAACTTTTTGTGATGTGTAGGAGTATATTTTTCTTATTTCTTGAGTTATTTTCATTCCCAAATTCCTTTCTTTAATATCACCAACATGAGGGTACAACCTTCAATAGCAATCAGGGTTCAACCATACATTCAAGAAAGAATTGCAACCTTATATATACCCTTTCAGAGAATATGAAAAGTGGGTTCACTTCTCAATGAGTTTTTAGAAAAACTTTGATTCTAGAATCCAACAAGAGCAGCATGAAAAACGGAAATTACATTGTGGGCACACCCTAGTGGAGTAGTGGTTGGGACAATCACCTTCAAAGGAGGCCACATACCCCTGGGTCCAAGGAAAGACAACCAATGAGAACAACTAAATGAAAATTAAATAAAAATGTTTCATCTTTCTCTAAAAAGAAAAATAAAGTTGCACAATGGGTGTCATGAGTGCAAAAAGCAAACTGATTCTAGGATAACATGATTATTTTAACTTTATACCAAAAATGCATGTTTTTAAAAAATCAATAGAATTAATTACGCTAAAAGAATAAAGGGAGAAACAATCAAGATTGCATCAATAGATGCCAAAAAGGCTTTTGATAAAATTCAACATTTGTTCATAGTAAGACAAATTCTTAACAAAAGGATTAAATGAGAGCCTCCTTACTCTCACTTAAGACATCTACTAAAACCCTGCAGCAAACACCTTATTGACGTGTGGTACACCAAAACTAAACCAGGCAAAGTGCCAAACATGCCAGGTCAGTTGGGAGAACTTCTAGGACCTCAGCATAAGCTGGCAAAGACTAAGAGGTATTGGCTCCTCCTCCAAGACCAACCTGGCCAGTCCCTTCCTGGAACAAGCGAAGTCACCTGTTCCCAGTGTTCCCAAGGCAGACCATCATCTTCTCGCAACTAGTACGTTTTTATGATTAGCACCATTTTTCTTCTGAGTTTAAGCCCTGGTACCATCTTGGATATCTTCCTTTTTTTGGTTTCCTGTACTCAACCAGTTACCTGACCCAACAATATGACTCCCTGAAGCTCACTTAGATCCCACCCTTCCTATTTCTCTAGCCCACTTGCAGCAAATTTTTCAGAATCTACCAGCAAAGTAAACTTATTACAAGCAAGGATGCATCTCTCTGAGGGATCTGGTAGCGTGGTCTAAAACTGCCTCTGCAAAACTGGAATGTATTTGAAGACCTAATATTTGCCTTAGTAAAGTTTATACATTTAGAATTTTGGGTTCAGAATATAATCAGAGTAGTTATAATATAAAAATAATAGTTGAAATTGCTTTTTGTTAAGGAAAATTGAGCCCCTAGGAAGTAATGTGTAACATAAGACAGGCAGGAGTTTCAAACCCTTTTTTGAAAGGCTCTCCCCCAACATTACAATTGTAAAAGCTTCCTTGAGAGCCTCAGTCTTCACTTTGCTTCCAGATAGATCCAGATCGATGGCCCAGGGCCATCAGATTAATCTCTCGCAGACACTCCTTTCATCTCCAGTCCAAGGACCTGCTTATCAGGTCAAATTTAAAAGTCAACCAGCCAAGCTTTTAAAGTTCTGCTTCAAGAGGCCCCACCACTGGATCCAATTTTATCTCAGCTTGAGCACTCCAGCCTACCTCAAGGCCTTATCATCCATCACCCAAAGGCATCCTGGCTCTTTTCTCCAAATCCAGCTCTTTCCTTCCATGTCTGCCTTCTGGCAGACCAATTCCAGGAAGCTTCCAGGATTGCAGGGTTGAAAATTCAGGGGAATTTAGAGCCAGGGGACCAACGGTGCCCAGAGAGGGAAGTGAGTTGCCCACAGGCACACAGTTCATTAATAGTTGTTCTAAATTACTCATTGTTTCCCCATGAATGAATCCTATTTCCCCTCTCAAAAGACTGGGAACTCCTGTGGGAAGGTACCAACCACATCTTTTGATTCCCAGTATTAGTTAACCTGCTTCAGGAGGCACTCTGCATCAAGACGTGTACTTGGGCTCCAGAGTCCTTGCTCAGGTAATTCCCCTGCTGGGAAAGTCTTTCCTCCTTTGGTCAGTCTTTCACACTTGTAGAATCCAGTTTAAGATTCCTCTAAATGTGGCTTATTTACCTTTTCCTTATATGTTGTATTTAGTGTTATTACAACTTGAGTAAAAAAAAAAAAAAAAAAAATGCATTTTTAAAAAGGATACAGACTTCTCCCAAACAAATTCATGCCATTCTATTTTTTCATCCTCTCCAGAAGAGTTTGTATCATTCATTCTCATTCATTTATTCCGCATATCCTAATGGAGACACTATCAAACACCAAGACAATCCTGGCACCATAAACAACACAAACACAAATAAAATCATTCTTTTCTCTTAAAAAAAAATATAATCTCCTGGAAAAATAAAATGTGTTTTGTTTTCCTTCTTAATGATTTACCTTTACTTTACTCTTTAATTGACTAAAGTGTGTGAGTTTGGGGTCTTTTGACTCATTATGTGGCTAGAAAGTTCCCTGAAATCAGGAATTGAATTTTCTAATTTCTGATATTTAAGTAGAGTAAGAATATGTTCCACTTGCTATCAGTTACCCTGGTGTAATTATTATTAATGGTGAGCCTCTCGTTCTCAAAAGTGCACCAGTCAGAAATAACAAGTATTAGTGAGGGCTGGGGAACAAGGTGAGTCCTCGCACTGCTAGTGGGACTGTGAAATGGTGCAGCAACCTTGGAAAACAGTCTGGCAAGTCTTTAATATGTTAAACACCTAGAAATTCTGCTAGTAATCACATACCCAAGAAATAAAAACAGACATCCACACAAAAACTTATATACAAATGCCACAGTATTATTCGTAATAGCCAAAAAGTAGAAACATCCCAAATATCTATCAACAAATGAACAAGTGAATATTATTTGGCGAATCCATACAATGGACTCTCCGTCAGCCATAAAAAGGGATGAACTACGGATACACGCGACAGACAATATGAATGAAACCCAAAACATTTTGGTAGGTCAATTGCAAAAGACCACATGTAGTATGATTCCATTTATATGAATTGTTCAAAACAGGCAAATCTATAAACAGAAAATAGATTTGTGGTTGCCTAGAGCTGAGGTGGTGATGGTAATAGGGAGTGACAAATAATGGGTACTGGGTTTCTTCGGGGTGATGCGTAGGTTCTAAAACTGGATTACAGTGATTGTAAATGCTAAATATATTTTTTAAAACTGAATCGTGCATTTATAGAAATGAACTTTATGGTATGAAAATTATACTTCAGTAAAACCTTTTTTTTTTTTTAAAAAAAAGCAATCCAGTTGGATAATAAATTATGTGGATACTTTCTACCTAAGGAGACCTTAATATGAGTGACTGAATTAGACCTGGGCCTGAGTCCCACCTCCACCATATCCATGTCGTGTAACATGGGAGAAGTTACCTGATTTTTCATCTACCTCAGATGCATGTTGTAATATAAGTAAAATAATCTATGGAAGTTCTGGCAGCCCCTCAAATCCATGTTGAAAGGGTTCAAATTTTACTGATAAAGATGGGATGGATGAATGGCAGATGGAAGGATGGCCGGGCAGATGGATGGAATAAGCCTGAAACAACTCAAAACTCACAGAGCAGATTATATCCATTCCTTAAAATAGATATTTCCCTTAAAAGGGAATTCAAAGAGAAACAGCAGACAAAATCACCATAGCCACCCATTCTGCTCCATCATTCATCCCCTCACGAGTATCCTACTCCACAGTGTACAAAGCCCTAGACTGAACTTCCTGGGAAATAATGGGGAAGAAGCTAGGATTCCCTACTTTGGGGACTTTCCCTTTGGCAGTGGGAGGCTGGGCATGTAGAGAAAGAAGACAGACAACACAAGGCCATGTAAAGAAGCCCAGGCCTACAGGACGCACCCCTTTGTCTCTGAGTGCCTCTGGCAGATAATCCAGACCAGGTGAACTGTGTGCTCCCCCTGAAATGTGGCGCCATGGTACTGTCAGATACTGAGGTATGTCGGTTAGTCCCAGAGAAGCCGTAATCAAAACACTCCTCCAAAGTTTCTTTCCAGGCTCCTTCCCACTAGCCCCTAGAACTGTGACTATCTCCCAGGGCTTAAGCCAAAGCCCTTGATCTCGCCTCACATACATCTCAGGGATCTTACTCTCTTCTTTCAGCCTCAGTTTTCTTGTTTCTCCAGCTCTGAACTTCAAATCCCAGCACACATCCCTCCCTGGATGTCACGCAAATGTCTTTGAACACAAGATGCTCAAAACCTGTCCCTCTTCTTTTTTGTATTAACATGTTATTTATCCAAGATGCACATTTTCACTCAAACTGAAAATGCTGCCATTACTTCTTAGGCCCTGCAGTTCCAGGTTTTCACTTTAATCTACAGGCAGACCTGTCATCTCCACTTGTAAAACAGCTCTGGAGTCAACACTCAGGAGCACTCTCTGCTAACACCCTTCTAACATGACCTACTCTAAGTTCTGTCTCCATACTAGCTCCTCTCCCCCAACACACACCCTTTCCAAGCTCCAAGTTGCAAGTTTCACTGAAACTTGGTCTAGCACCCCATACTCTTGCTCAGCTTATACATCTTTCTGCCTAAATCCCTTTCCATCCTGACCTCTCCTGAAAAAATCCAAGTCCTTCAAGGCCAGCTCAAATATCAAGCTGCAAAGATGCTCACCTCAGTGCTTCCTGCTAAAGTCTGAAGGTATGAGTTGATACACAGTGGTTTCCCAAAGAAGGCTCTCTGACTACCAATCAGTTAGAGAGGATCTGCCTTGGCTAAGTCACCACTGGTCCTCAGCTTTCCAGAAGTGTGCTCTGAGGCTGCCTGGAATGTAGAAACAATCTAATGTCTCCAAAAAGGCCACAGACATGAATACACACCAAAACCACAAAGCCACCAAGTAAACCTGAATACCAGAGCGCTGATCAGTCCCTGCTCCCCTGGCCATGGAAGCAAACCCCAACCAGAGGGGTCTATGAACAAGAGCCATCCTGGCCTCACCAAGGCATCCTCTGTGTCCCACAAAAGACATGGAGAGTAATGGTTAACAGTGGGTCAAGAGTTTAAAACCCAGCTTGGCCACTTACTCTGTAACTTTGGACAACTTACCCAGAATCCTGGTATTCTCATTGGTCAATTGGGGTTAAGGACCCCTTTGTCCTGGCTATTCCCTCTCCCTAGAGACCCACATAACTCCCTTCCTGCTCTTCCCTCTGATCTCTGCTCAATCTTTACCTTTTCAGAGAGGTCCTCCCTGATCTTCATAGATAAAACAAATCCCTCTCCCCACAGCTGACACTTCCATCCTCCCTACCCTGCCATACCCCAGTGCTGGACCAGGATTGACCAGGATTGACCAGGGGGAATGTTCAATGAGTATGGGAGAATTAGGAATGAAGCATACCTATCCCACTGCGTGTTTAGTACTATGCTGGCCCCCACAAAAGATCCATAAATGACAAACCAGATAGGAGAGCCTCCTACAGCGAGCCTCTGCTTACCAGAGACTCAAGATGGAAGAGTTGGGGGGTCAGGGGTAAGCAGACAAAGCCCTTGGGACAGAGGCACATGCACCAGCCCAGTGAGACAGGAGAACGTGGCTTGTGTGGTATGTGGGTCAGCAATGCAGCAAAAAGTGTATAAGACATGATGGTTACAGGAATGAGAGGAGGCGGGGATAGTCACTAGGTTGGGAAGATCATGACAGGCCCTATGTCTGCTGAGTTGTGCCACAAAGATAATCAAGAGCTGGTAGTGTTTCCATCAGGATCAGAACCTGAGTTAATAAGCGCATCTGGAGTTTGGGGAGGAGTAAGAAGCGAGACTAGTTAACAAGCTCTTATAATGACTGACTAGTAAGAAATTCCAAGGGCAGTTTATGACAATATAGAAGAAATACAGGAGGCAGAATCACTAGAAATGTGTGCTATTTGGATGACGGAGAAGGGATAGTCCTAGAAGACACCAGGTAATCTGGCTTTGGCAATTCGATGGAAGATGTCTCTATTCCCTCTGATCAGAAGTCTAAGTGGAAGAAGAGATGTCTGGGAAAACGTTCTCTAATTTACATGTTGCATTTAAAGTGTCCACAGACATTCAAGTGAAATCCCATGCCAGCCTACATAATAAGTAGGTACCATTTATAGAGTTCTTACTATGTGCTTGGAATGCCTGTCAACTAGATTCATCCTCACAACAATCATTTACGGCAGGCACTACCATCCAATTTTCACAGGTTAAAGAAATTAAAATGGCTCAGGCAAAACCCGAGGACCTGGGGTTTGCCACTAGGGGCCAGGGGTGGGGGTGGGGACCAAAAAATAAAATAAATTAAAAGGGGCCTCCCTCTTCTCTTTAAAATAAATAACAAAGTAATTTCTAGGGTTCATCACCAAACAGGGGTCCTTCTGGGATGTGAAGTCCTGTAATGACTGACATCCCCTCTTCTTCCCAACGTAACCTTGATACCTGAGTCTGCAGTAGGCACCTCTGGACGTCCTGGGCACAGGCAGCCGAGCCCTGATCTGGACACTGCACCCAGGAACGAGGGGAGAGGGGATGCAGAGAACATGCATTTTTAAGAGGGTGGTGGAGAAAGAGGAGCCTCAGATGGAAGCAAGAGGGGTCAGGAGAGAACGGAAGCCTAGGCAGAGTTGAAGCCAGAACACAAAGCAGCCTGGGGTCGCAGGGCCAGGACCCCTCCCTCGGCCCACAGAGTGTCACAGGAACAGGCAAAGCACCCTCCCACTGACGCATTCTTTCTTTAGATATGTTAACAGAGGCCAAGGGTTAAGGTCAAGCCTTCCCAAGCTCTGGGAGTCTTTGTGTCTTTAAATCAGTTTGCATATCTTCACTCTGATCCATTATGTATTGATTTTAGAGTTTACAAGCCAGGGGACACTCTTCATTTCAATTTCTGGGAAGCTTCTTCCAAGCTGACCTCCCGCAGTGGGGGATGTAGCAAAATACCTTAGTCCTTTAAACTCTCATTTAGATTAAAATACAGACTCTGTCAGTGTGACCTGGGCCAAATTACTTAAACTCCAGTTTTGTTACCTACCAAATGGGGATAACATGAATTGCCTGCAGGACAGTTATAAGGGTGGGGGAAACATTCCTAGGACAGTGTGTAGTATGTGCTAGTATGATTATGTAATCTCCATTTACTGCTTCACTTCATTCCGGATGACCTGGTGAACTTGTTAAAAAATTCTGATGCCCCTTTTTCACAACCAGACCTGGATCTCAGAACACCTAAGCATAGGGCCCACAGTATATTGTGTGTTTATCTGAAACATGAGACTGAGCACCACAAACCCTCTCTAATTCCTCTCTTCTTCCCGTTGTCTGTATATTTTCCTACTGAATTGATCAATCAGTACCGCTATCTTTTAGAAGAGGGGTCTGTCTATCCCATGATTGGAAATTCTCAGAGGACCACCCACCTCCTAGAACGAATGAGGTAATTTCCAAATCAACCATCTATTGAGTCGTGTCTCTTCATCCATTACAATCATCTCATTTCTACAGGGTAACCCAGAGCTTTCTAATTTATTAATTTATTCACTTATTTGCAGTTGCCCCCTTAAGCTCTCTACAGCACAAAAATTCACAAATTGCTAGGGTGAGGCTAGAAATCAATGAAAAGAAGAAATTCAGCACATCTCCTCTAGCTATTAATAGCAGCTCCATAATTAATGACAATAGTAGTTATATAGCAATTACTTTTGTCAGGTGTTGTTCTATATGCTTAACAAGTTCTTTGAAGCCTCCAACTTCTCGTCCCTATTTTACAGAGGAGGAAACTGAGCTGCTGACTCCAGGGAGAGCCTTACCCAAAGACACACCAGCGGTGAGAGGTCTGGATATTCTGGGACCCAGATAAAGAGACTAAGGATGGGCAGGCCCCTGGAGTCCTGGAATCGGAGACCAGGGAAGAAGGCCTGATACTGTTCCCAGGCCTGAGGATTTAAGGGGAGGAGGGGTGAGTCCCAGAGAAACCAGACTGGGGGTCACAGCTGACCACAAGCCCAAGGCTTCCTGGATTCGCTGGCAGAGGAATGAGCGACATGAAAGAGAAATTCCTCCAGGAAAAGAAAACATTTTTGAGGGTTCTTTTTTCGCCTGTCTCTGATTTCAGACTCATGGTTTAGTTGCTGAGTCACGGAGGACATATTGAAAGGGGTGGAGCAGTGGACGAGTGTCACCTCCCCACTCCCAGGGCAAGGCCTCCTGGGCAGCCTGGCTCCCTGATCCTGGAAGGCTGAAATCTGGCCGCTTCTGTTCTAAAGAGTTCACCAACAGGCATGGATTCATCTTCATGGCGGAGTCTCTCCCATGAATAAGAGCATTAATGAATGCTTAACGAATAATCAAGCAGATAGGTGATTCAACAGCTTACTGACCCCCTAGTGAAGGACTTGAAATCAGACGCTCCTGGATTCGATTCCCAGCTCTGCCACTTACAACCCCGAGCAAGTGATGGCCTCAGTCTCTTCAACTATAAAAAGGGGACATCGAGCCTACAGGCTTGTAAGAGAGACAAAGCTCTTGGCCTACAGTGGGTATTCCACACGTGGCAGCTTCTGAGTGCCTGGCACGGTGAGGGACTGAGGGACTGGAAACTGAAGACGACACCTCAGCCCTCCAGGAGTTCATAGTCTTCCCACAAAGAAACAGAGATGACATGAGTTAACACAATGGGTGACTGCTGGAAGAGAGGCCAGTTGCCAAGGTTAAGGGCAAAGAGAGGAAAAAGACCAACTGCCAAGCTGGGGTGGAGCACATGAGGAAGTTCCTGCTGAAGTCTCTGGTCTAAGACTGTTCAAACCACCACCTGCAGAGAGTCGCCAGGGGCTTTGTGAACATCTAGATTCTGATTCACCAGTTCTGGGTGGGGCCTGAGCCCTCAGCTCCCAGAGCAACTGCTGGCCCATGGGTTACACTTGGGAGTCCACTCAGGGTGGTTTTGAGCTGTTCTCACACCAGATTTCTCTATGGTCCTTTCTATCCATTTCAAGGTGAACTGCTCAAAGTGACCTGCAGAGTCTGTCAATCACACAGCTACCTGAGCCTCTTCCAGATGCCAGATGCCCCTAGTGATGCTAATGCATGTTTCTAACGCCTACTAACGGTTCACATCCTTGAAGGTTATTTGTTGCCTTCAGCCTTTCCCATTCTAGGCCAAATCCACCGAATGCTTCAAATATTTTCACATCTGGTATTTTGTAATGAGTACCCTTTAAAAGGTCATAGGTTTATGAGAAAGGAGTTGAATTATCTTTTTTATTTATGTAAACCATCTTCATTCCATCTGAAGTGATAGGAGAGGGGAAGCTGTATGGGAAAGATTAGAATTTTTTGCTGATTTGAACCAAAATACTGATATCAACAGAGATAACAAGTAGTTGACAGTAAACAGGATAAGAAGTGTCCCCTTTTGAGTTTCTTTTAGATAAATAACTACACCAGAGAACATGAAATGCCCTAAAATCCCATTGCTCATATATGGAAGAAATTCTGAGTTTTTTCCAAATATGCCATGTAAACCAATATTTATATGACATTACCATTAATGATTTAATGAAGCCGAAATAAAGCCTTCTGAACTACCCAAAAAATAGCAATAAAAATCTCAACCATGCTAGAGGAACACTGAGTTAACTTTTTTTTTCAATTTCCTCTTGGAAAATATTACAAAAGTACCAAAAGGCATAGGGAAAAGTTATTATAGAGGAAGTTCAAGCAATTAACACAAGTATTATGTTATTTTGTGATGTGCATGTTTCAGTCTTAAATTTTTATCTAATATGTTGTGATTTCATTTCAAAATAATCTAAACATTCACTATTGTATCTTCTATATTTGTGTTTTGATTGTCATTGTTTTTTTTTAAGGAAAGGTACAGGCAGGAATGAAGGCAAGCAGGCAGGCAGGCAGGAAGAGAGAGGAGGTAGAAGTACTTTATTTATTTTATTCAGTTGTTCATCATTGGTTGTTTCCCTGGCAGGTCTTCAACCAGAGACCTTGGGATGTATGTGGACTGGTTTAACCCACTAGGTCACCAGTGTAGGCCTTGACTTTTTCTTAAAGAGTGCTCCCCCACATCACACATGCTGTAGACCCAACAAAGCCCGAATCTGCCCTGGGTATAGTGGGAAACAGGCTAACTTAGGTGTCAGGCCTGGGCTTAGGGCACAGATCTACCATTTGCTGGCTGTGTGCTGTGTGACCGTAGACAAATTACTTCACCTCCCTGAGTCACAGTTTTCCCCTTTATCTAAAAAAAGATGGTAATATCTATCTTACAGGTTTATCTGAAAATTAAATAAAATACCACATGCAAGTGGCTATTCAGTGATCATCTCAATGACCTTGTGATCAAGAAGGTAACTGAGACAGCGAGAGGGTCAGCTGAGATTACAGCTGAGGAGACATACTTTTGGGAGAATCTGGACTGCAAGTTTATATTAAGTCGACTTGTCTATCTCCCAACTCTTTCAAGACAGGAAGTAAAAGGCAGTTCTGAGTTATCTCTGAGCCCAAGTAAATCTAACTCACCCCTCACTCTTCGCCAGAGAGGTTACGGGGCGCTCCTCACCCCTAGCATAATCCGCCTCCACTCGGGGAGAGTGGAATGAGCACTCCTCCAACAGTGCCTGTGAGAAAGAATGAATCAGATGAAATGAAGAAATACTTGGCCTTTTGTTGAAATCATATACCAGTTTTGTGCTCTCTTTTTGCTCATCAACTCAACCTCAAGATTCTTCTCTTCCTTCCACAATCTCGAGCCAGTTTCTTCGCAAGCATTATCTCATGTCAATCCCAGAGTGGCTTCGCATGGTAAGTATTATAACCCCACTTTGTGGATAAAGAAACCAAGGCTTGGAGAAATGAAGTAACTTGCCTGGAGACGAATCTCCTCCTGTCTAAATCAGAGCCCAGGTTCTTAATCACTAGGCCACATTGCCTTTCTGCCAATTGCCTCCTCTTGCATTTTTCCAGATAGTGGGATCGGGACGTAGGTGTGTACTGGAGAGTTGAGAAACTGAAGATCCTGAGGCTTCCCTGTCTCCCTGGAGCCCTCTCACTGCCCAGCTGTGCCAAACTCCTGCTTCCCCTACCACCTCATGAGTTTGCTCCCAGGGCCGCCTGCAGAGTAGCACTAAAAGTTGGTTGCATCTTGAGGATACAGCCTCACAGGATGAGCATCAGAAGACCCTGGTTCGAATCTGGTGGGGAAACTATTTCACTTAGGCAAGTTAGTTGATCTCTTTGGGTCTTGTAACAATATATATATATATATATATATTTTTTAGAAAGGTGTAGACAGGGATGAAGGTGAGCAGAGGCAGGCCGGAAGAGAGAGGAGAAAGAATTATTTTATATATTTCACTTAGTTGTCCATCTTGGTTGTTCCCACCTGCCCTAGGATGGAATCCTGGGATCCTGGGGTGTAGTGGACTGTACTCAACCTCTAGGCCATCACGGTGCACCTTTTTTATTTTTAACTTGTCACAATTTTAAAATAAAGTAGGAATAAGACATTTCCAGGATCCTTTGCAATTCCAATAGGAGATAATCGCACAAGTTCCAGCTGATTTTCTAAAGTTCTGCTCCCCTCACCTGTCTTGAGTTCCAGCGTCCTCTGTTTACGATGCATCATGAAGTAGATATGGTGGTTAACATGACGTGGCCATGGAGTTTAGAGTCCCGGCTCTGAAACCTGGGCTCCACCAAGCCCTGGAGATGTGGCCTTGGGATAGTCCTTAACCTTTTAAAGTTTCCTTTTCTTTCTCTATAAAATGGTAGTTGCATAACAGTCCTAATCCCATAAAGCTGCTGCAAGGACAAAAGACCCGGTGCTCACTACTGTGCTGAAGACACGTAAATGAAGGCCCTTGAGGACATCCTAGGGCATGATGTCCTCAGTACTCTCCTCTTTGTGACCTGAGACACAGAACTTGGAAGGAGTAACTCTGAAGGGAGACTGAGCTGGAGAAAGAAGGAACAGGGAAACGGGGTACACAGATGGTGGGACCCCAGATGGTTGCACATGGCTGGTGTGGAGAACCGAATGCCCCATCCTCTGCCCAGCCTGACCCACATGCGTCAAGCAATGCGAATGAGATTTGGGGCTGGAAAACGCTAGAGAACACCAACATACCCAAAGTAGGAATTACAGATATTTCTGCAATGCATCCCACATTTTCTGTCTCGCCTGGCAACACCAAATCCCCGAGCTCACGTGAGGTCTGTTCTTTCCTTCTGTCCACGCTGGCAGCCTTCCTAATCAGAATTTCATTCTTCACTCAAGTAGTCGACTTGAAGCCTCTCATTCTTCTAGCCTCTGACAGTTCAGTCCATCTGCTCTAAATCTTTTAAAACAAACAAACTGATAAACCAAACAACATTCTTACCACTTCTCTCTCGTTTTACAAAAATTTTGGCATATTTATTTCTACTAGAGAAAAAATGGAAACAGCTCCAATGTCCAAGAGAGGATTCATTACATAAACCGTAACTTTGTAATAGAATAATATCACAGATTTCTGTACTACATTGCACAGAATACTGTATTACATATTATAATTGATAGCAAAAGCAACCATGGATGTAGAGTAGAATGGTGGCTATCAGAGTGAGCTCCCGCGCTGGGCTGACCTGGGTTTGAATCCTAGATCTGCCTCATACCAGCTGTGTAGCCTTGACAAGATTGTCCCTGCCTTAGGTGTGCATCCAAAAAATAACAAGAATAATAAAGAAGAGCTCTGGCTCCACAGTCGAGACTTCCTGCCTGGTTTAAATCCTGGTTCTGTCACTCTCTAATAGTTGTACAATGTTGGACAGGTTCATTAACCTACTGCTCTTTAGTTTCCTCCTCTGCAAACAGAATCCAACACACAGGGATTCTTTTTGGTGAGAACTGAATGAGAGAACACATGTAAAACCTTCAAACCAGTGTCAGCACTGTGATATGGTACTGTTCTTCCCCGACCCCGCCTCTAATTCCCCAAGCGATTTCTAAACAGAAGCACATATCCAAATCGTTGCGTTGAGAAGGAACACCTGAGCTATTCCGGATGTGCTAGATCAACACGCCTCCAGCCCAGGTGGGCTCCTTAGCAGGCATTCGTGTCACCAATAAGAACTGATTAACCAGGTTCCAACACTCGGGCAGGAGCAGCTGGGCATGATTGCCGGGGCTGACTTTAGTCCAGCGGAAAAACAGCAAGCTGGGGTCAGTGCATGATGAGTCACGTGATGTGTGCACTGCCCTTGAGCTTAACTGGAAATGCACCGGCTGTCTACAGAGGGCTCCCCGCGGAGAGTCCCAAGTGCCCTCGTTACCATCAACAGCAGCCCAGCTTGGCCAGCGTCACAGACAGGCAGCCACCTGTTGAACCACAGCGCGCTTCAGTTCCCACCTTGGTTCTGTGCCTCTGAGTGAGCCCTGACACTATTAGCGATTAAACACTGAAAAGGGGGCTGGAGGTGGGTGGCCAGTCTGCTGTTTTATCTTGAGTCTGTCAATTCCCCCCAGTTCTTGGCTTCCAACAGAATTAAGGTAATTCATTGGTGTATGTTATGTTTTTCAGAGTTTATATCCCTTTAACCCTGTTGGAAAATTATGGTTATCATTTATATGTGTATAATGTTTTCTCCACTTGACTGATTTCACTTTCACAAAACACTGAGAACTGAACTGGAGAAACTCAAGCGAGAGAAAAGGCCCAGGGAGAAGGGGAGGACCCCCCAGGGGTAGCACGCCTGGGCCGCCCTCCTCATTCAATCTCTCAGACCCAAAAATACCACCTGCCACCATGTCCTGAGGGAGTCCCCACTCCTGGGGGGGTTCCAAGGCAGCCAGCTGTGCACCCCACAGGCAAGTAAAAACTGACAATGGACGACACAGCTGGTGAGGGAAAGACGGAAGCCCCCCTCCCCCAGCTCTGGCGGGCACACTTTCTCCCTCTAGCCCTTCCCTGAGGGCGGCCACAGGGCATCAGAAGGGGGCTAAGAGGTGAGGAATGGGGACTAATGGAGGCAGTCACAGGGTTCCAGTGTTGGGGACATGCCGCGGTCCAGCCGCAGGGACACTGGCTTGGAGTGGTGACAACACAACAGAGAAAATCACCAGGCCAAGTCAGGCTGACTCTCCACTCAGTGACCTCTTGCCTTTCTAAGTTCCAAGGTTAATCTTTCTTTGTAGATGTGCTAGTTTTCTGTATTGGTAATAATTCAGCCTCATGAGTCTGGAAGCCATTCGTCTCTTGAAAGGTAACTTGGCACCCCTTGACTTCATTATCCAACTTGTTTGCTCACATCATCTACTTTTTAGAGTGATTCTTCCTTCTGGCTCTGGGTGAAAGTGAGGGAAGTGGGGAAAAATGCATCTCAGAGCCTGTGAGGTAACATTATTGTGGATGACTCTTCTCACTGTATATGTGAGAAAAGTGAGGCTATAAGATGTTGTGATACTTTCTCTAGCATATGAGAGATAGCAGACTACACACTCCCAGGGGGAGCCTGCTAGGCTGACCTCGTAATGCCTCCCTCCCCACAGCACAGAGCGGTCTTCCCATAAGGGGGCTTCAGCACAGGCTTGTTAATTTGAAAGGAAGGATGCTTGAGGCTGCCGTTTGCTCAGGGACACAGTGCATTCGAAGAACTGAACAAGAGTTATGGTAGCAGAGCTATGAACTCCATTCACATCTGTACCCAGCCCCCAGCTAAGAGCTCACACTTGCAGAATGACTCACTGGGATGAGGGGTCCAGCCTGGTCCTAAAATGACAGACTCTCAGGGGCAGGAGGGGATTTAGAGACACCTAATTCAGCCTAACCAAATTATTCACTTTCCCCACAACCCCAGTTCCCAGAAATTTACATTTTAAAGACCAATACAATTTCCCCCAAAATTCTGGAGACCAAAAAGTAAGGCGGTTGCCAAGTAATTAGGGGAAAAACCTATAGTCTATATATAACCTATTTCATAAACTAAAGGATGCCTAACACTAACCTCTTAGAGAAGGCTCAGAATAAAGGACAACATTTTTAAAGAAATGAATTTAGTTATACATTAAAAAAAAACAACAAAAAACAACCCTAGTATATCATCTGATGAAAACTAGTTTGGAATCACAGTCCTGATCAGCCCCTTAAGGGTCTATGCAACATCTGGAATTTTCTCAATAATGGGAACTCAGAATTTCTGAGACAGGTCTATTTTTTCTTTTCTTTTTTTTTTTTTTAACTCCCAGCCCCAGGTCACAAACCAGAGTGCACAAGGCAACCTTTTTAAAATAACTCTATTAAAGTTTTGGGTTTTTTTAAAGGAAAGGCTCAGACAGGAATAAAGGTGAGTAGGCAGGCAAGAAGAGACAGGAGAAAGAAGTACGCATTCATTTTATTTCGTTGTACATCTTGGTTGTTCCTCTGGCCCTAGGATGTGAACCTGGGACCTTGGAATGTATGTGGACTGTGCCCAACCCCTACTGCACCATAGTGTGCCTATTAAGATTTTTTAATGTATAACTTACAAATAAATTCCTATAAAAATAAAATTGTTAGGGATAACCTGTTAGTAACTTTGTCAATCTACTCCATTACATATCCTGCCTTTCCCTATAGCACCAATTCCACTGAGGCCATTGCCGGAGATAAAAAGAATAATAGTTAAAATAGTGAATACCCACTGCTCTATGTGATTACTAGGTACTTAGAACAACTTTATGGGGTAGTTACAATTATTCCCGCTTACAGATTTTTTAAAAGTCCCAGAATAATTTGCCCAAGTAAGTGGCCAAATTCAGATTCAACCCTAAAAGCCTGAACCCAGAGTCCATCCTCTTAACCACCACACTTGTTTTCTGGCAAGACTTTCTTACATATACAATTTGAAGTCAAGAAATGTATTTTCCAATTCCCTCCTCCTCCATGGTCCCTGCCACTCCCAATTCATCCTCTCCTTCCCTTTGCAGTCA
>RJWH01009851.1:0-20032 GCA_004363575.1 Solenodon paradoxus
TCTTCTCTGTGTATGTGTCTTCTTTTAATGCTTTTGTTAAAGCCTAGTACTTGTTGTCGTAGAGGTGTACCACTGCCTTTGTTGAGTGTATTCTCAGGTATTTTATCTTTTTTGGTGCTGTTGCAAATAAGATGTGCTGTTGCAAATCTTAGATTCTTCTTCTTCTAGTTCCTTGTTTGCCTACAAGAAAGCTACAGATTTTTCTGTGCTGACTTTATATCCTGCCAGTTTGCTTCTATTAGTTTTCTGGTGGAGTCTTTATGCATTTCTAGGTATATCATGTCCCCTGCAAATAACGATAGCTCTATTTCTTCTTTCTCAACTTTAATTCCTTGAATGTCCTTCTCTTGCCTTATTGCTCTGGGTAGGACTTCCAGAAGTATGTCGAATAGTCGTGGTTAGAGTGGGCATCCTTGTGTTGTTCCACGTGTTAAAGGAAAGAGTTTACAATTTTCACAATTGAGTATGACGTTGACTGGGGGATAGTGATCTATTGCTTTTATTATGCTGACCTAGGGGCCTTGTAGTCACACTTTGGCGAGGATTTTTATCAGGAATGGTTGTTGAATCTTGTCAAAATCTGTCTCTGCAGACATTGATTGATAGGATCCTGTGACTTTTGTCTTTCCCTTTCCTGATGTAGGGCCAAAACATATTTTATTGTATTGCGAACTAATGTAGTCCCTCAGCCACATTAGATATGCGATACATTGCTTTTACCGATAGCTACCTTGTTGTATATTACTTCCCCAGGACATATTTTATAACCGCAAGTTTGTATATTACCTCAATGAGTCTTTACTTTCAACTACACACAGTTAGATAGTAGTTTTTCACCAACTGCCCTTTTTCCTCATCACCTTCCAAAGTCAATTATCAGATGTAATTATTTCCCTTTCTAGGATTTCACACCAAGACCCATTTTTCCTTTCTCTCTCCTAGATTGCACATCTGTCGCTCACCCGTGTACTCCCAAGGGAGTGTCTTCACAGGGTACATGGTACATTTTGAAGATTGTTTTACTTGTGTATGATCTCTGCATTACAAGGGCAAAACACTGAGAGATCAATAAAAAGAATCCCAAGGTATTCAGTGTCTTCAAACGGCTTTTCACATGAAACCATATGCATGAGACCAGAATGCAAGCTCAAGCTTGGCAAATCATCTGTATGACTGGAATTCTGAAGGGGCGGCAATGAGCATTACAGAGGTTAAGTGACTTATTGAAATGTTGTTTACGCAAGTCTGTTGGCAGATGTAGCTTTGGAAATTAGCGTGGTGCGCAAGCAGCCTTTGGCTCCCCTAAGCTTTCCCCGTATATCTGATAGTCTTGAGGAACTGCATGGAGGTCATTATTTGGATTTGATTTCCTGATAATTTTCTCTAGTTGCGTTGGGAAGAAAAACCTTTTTTGTAATCATGAGATTCTTTAAATACTCCCAAATAATAATAAATAATAACCCTCATGAGGTTGTTCATTTACCCTAAAGCCTTACTCTGATGACCTCCAGGAGAACTACGGAGAGACAATGGCTCATCAGAGATCTTCCAGAGTGAACCAGAAAATAAACCAACACAGATTTTGTATCTCTTCTTGGGTCAGGCAGTACCCCACTTCAAACCTGAACTCCTTGGAAAAATGCTGCCTGGTATCTTGCCCTGCTCAACATCTTTCTCTTAAGCTCCTGGGATTCTGCCCGGATCAAGGGATTTTCTCTACTGGCAGTTACAGTCCCTCTTCTGATGGGTCCTCAAATGTTCAGACTTCTCTAGTTCATCCCGTATTTGTCTCTTTTGCTGAAAGTGGCATCCCAATGGGGTAGGGAGGCAGGGAGAACTATAAACCATGTTGAAAGGACTGATGCAATTATTAACAATATTTCCCTAATGTTGAGCTATAAAGGAAATCATAACCGATTTATAAGTGCTGAAAAGGCAAAGTATCTTCTCTCTTCGCAGAGATCGGAAACCAGCAATGAAAGTCAAATTAAGCAGCATTCAATAGTTTGAGTACAAGGACGGTGAAACGAGGTCACCTTGTCTCTCTGAACTGGACAGCAAATAATCAAGTGACTGCACAGGTAGCATAGGTGCCCCACTCCAGGTCAGATTCCGTTTCTTTCTCTACTCTTTCCTTTTTTGTTGTTGTTGAAAGCTTGAACATTTTTTCTGAGGTTTTCCATAAAAGTCAGCAGGCAATCAAATCTGGCGTTATTCATGAGAAGAATTCTTAAGAACACCTTGTTTTTGAGATGATATCAGTTGAAAGAGTTCAGTGAGCAGAGTGCGCAACAAGATTCTGCAACCTGGGCAATGAACCCTGTTGGTGTGGTAGTTCTGATGTGGTTATGAGTCACCGCAATGTCCCACTAACTACCCCTCCTCCACAGACAGTCCTGTCAGCTTAGCTGAGAGGGCTGAGGCTTCTGTCAGGAGCCCCCCACCACCCCCTGCCCCGACACTGTACTTCTGTAGCCCTCACATGAAACCATAACACCATCCTCTTTACTGTTTTCCTTACCCCACACAGCATTTTAGGCCCTCCAGGCAGAGAAGTAACAGTCCGTGTCATTAGCAGCACATCACATTTCCAAGGCACCGGTAGTAGGAACCATGTCCTCAAAAGTCTTCATCAGAAAAAACCACCACCACCACCAAAAAAAGCTCCTACCCCACCAAATCTCCTGAGACAACACCACCACAGATTATAAGACCACTTGTAAGGTGAGAGACTTCTCGGAGTCCCGAGTGGTGCCCCTTCTAGGTATTCCCCAATACTGTACTCATCTTGTTGGGCAACATTGAAGGTTTTGATGAGAGGAGTGTCTGGCATCACAGGAACAGTTAGAAACAACGGACTTGGCTCTGACAGACAGCCCTAGGGTGGGGAGAGACTATCCTTTCACACAGCTCTCCCTTGACCTGTAAGAGAACCCAGTCTCCTTGGGCATCATGATGACACGCTTGGCGTGCATGGTGCACATGTTGTTGCCACCTGGACAGCTTCGCGCAGCTTGTGTCATGCCATCATGGCCTAGCTCTGGAAGCCCAGGTCCCAGCAGAAGTCCTGTCCAATCTCAGCACCGGCCACTGGAATGGCACCTTGTGGCTCAGCAGCTCAGTGCACCTCAGGTAGTGATGGGTCTCTCACAGAGCTGCGGCACTCCGGTGGTAGCAGTGCCATAGCAGTGCGGCATCTTCACGCCGCTCGTGAAGAGGGCATCTTTTGTGGCTGTTGCTGTGGCAGTGCGGCATCTTCACGCCGATCTTCGCGCTGCTCACGAACTGGGCATCTTTTGTGGCTGTCATGGTGGCCAGTGGCTGCAGCGCAGCCTGCTAAATTAGAGCCAGGGCCAGAGAACTATTTTGTGCCAAAATATTTCAGGAACGAAAAACACATAACGGCTACCTGTAAAAGGGCATTTATTCCATACAAGTCAACCACATCCGCCAGTAAGCGTTCATGGCAACAGCCTTTCACAACAGGATTGTAGGTAAAGTCAACAACCGAGCCCTTATGAAACACTGCTGACTCCCGGTGGCCCGTTTCTTCCACTCCCTCCTCCCTGCCCACAGGCAACCTCGTGGCTCTCAGCCTGACAAGGAAATTAGGAGAAGTGACAGCACACACTCAGATGCTCCGCAGTGCTGTATACCAAGAGAAGATGATCTCTGCACTTTAGCTTGTATGACTCACTTTCAAGGCACTTTGCACCTGCTGACACTGCACTTTGACTGCTAACCTTGTACACCAGCAAGATGGAGCTGCCTCTTTGTACCCCACTGTATAAAGGCACTGCATGGACAATCTGGAGTGTGGTCCCTTATCGGATGGCCAACTCTGGCCTCTGTGGGATGAGTGTCTGCTGGACAGCACCTCTGGTGCTCCTCTGCAAGAAAGTCATGTCTCTGTCCACTAGACCTCTGAGTGCTTTCTTTGTTTTCAGAGCGCAGGATGCACAGGCCCAGGGGTTTGGGTCTCTCACATGACCGAGACAAAACCTGTATCATCCTTTCTCGCTATCTTCTCAATCGATGGAGTATTGCTTGTAAACCGGTAGAGAACAGGAATCGTGACTTCATTCTTTCGGTCAGCACTCACGTTTGAATTTCCTCAAATAGAGAGCAAGTGTTAAGTGCTTGTAAAGAAAATGTGGGTGTCTGAGAAGAGCCATTGATCATAGGTGTTAGGTGTGAATTCAGACCGGAATTGCCCTTAGACTCATGGTGGCTCTTGGTCTTCTTGGGATACAGCTCGGGCTGGGTGCTGAGCAGTACACCTCCCAGTGCGATTGTGACTTGGCCAAGCAGGTTATGAGCTTCTCCACATTGTGGAGGACCAGCTACAGGTGGACCGGGACCACACTGCTCACCAACTCCAGGATCTTGGGAGTCAAGAACTCCAGCAGGGCCTCCAGGTCTACCTGGCACTGGCCCCAGTGCACTCAGTGTAGGTGCCCTCGTGGAGCAAGACCTACGCTCAGCCATGGGGAACTGGAGTCCGGCCGGGAAGAGCAGGTCTTAGCCTTGGCCTGGGCCTTGCCTCCCTGCTTGCCTTATCCAGAAATATTGACCTCAACAACAGCTCCGGTTTCATAGCTCCTATGAGCTGAGTTATGTGGCCCCGACTTCATACACGAAATTCTCAACTCGCAGGTCTTCGAATGTGATCATATTTCCATGTGGATTATTTAACGAGGCAAGCAAGTGAATATGCACTCATTGGAATGGGACCTTGGAAAAGTAATTTGTCTCTCTGTATAAAGAGAAAATTTGAATCCAGTTCCATGCATATAGAGAAGAAAATGTGAAAAGAAAATGGGAGCAGCCCAGGAGAGAAGCCTGGACAGGTCCTTCCCTCACAGAATTCAGAAGGAAGAGACATGGCCCCCAATTTTCATTTGGACTCCTAGCCTCAAGAAGCGTGAGCCAATAAAAGAATGTGCTTTAAGCAACCCATTCTGTCATACCCTGCAACGACAGTCACAGCACGCTAAGACGGATTTTGTGCTAGAAGTGGGGTGATGCTGTGACGTTTGAAACTGTGCCATGGGAGAGAGTTGGTAGAATTTGGGGAGCATGGCAGAAAAAGATGAGAATGCCTTAAGAATCCATTCGGTGAGATATGACTGTTAAATGTGACTCGGGTGAGAGCTCCTAAAGAGAAGTGCAGAGCGGTAGCAAAAGTGTCTGTCATCTTAGGGAATATAAATGTCATCATGAAAAATGTGTTGATAGAAGTATGAAAGTCAAACGTGCTTCTGGAGAGCTATCAGATGGAATTAGGACCGTTTTATTGAAAAAACGAGAAATGGGCTCACCTTGCTTTAAATGGACGGGGCATTTGGCCGAATGACGTTCCAGTATTTGCGGAAAGCAGACTTGAAATTGAAAACCTTGGACATTATTCTGAGGGCATATTCTGAGGAATTAGGTGGGATAAAGTGAAGGCGGGTTTCTGGGATTAAACTTCTGGGATCGTACGGCCTAGGAAAGGGGCCACAGTGGAACCTGCCTCTGACTGGTGCTATTTTTCCAGAAAGAAAAATGGAAAAATTCACACAAAAGAGGGTTCTGAGAGTGTGCCCCAGTGGCCTAGTGGTCTAGACACCAGGGAACAGTCCCACATACATCCCAAGGTCCTGGGTTCCAGACCTGGGACTGAGGGGAACAACCAATGTGAACGACTAAGTACAAATAAATAAAACTCTTCCTCCTCGCTCTTCCTACCTGCTGCCTACACGCCTTCATTCCTGACTGCAACTTTCCTTTAAAAAAAAAAAAAAGAGGGTTCAGAGTTTGACAGGGCTGCTACTGCCACTATGGACCCACAGGCACAATGCCAAGAAGTTGGAGCCATGTGTTCCTTGGTTCCAACGACCGAGGCTACCTCCTGGAATAAGGCTCCCTATGGTGTCCAGAGAAATGAACTGAGGCGACCCAGGTCTGAATAGAGGCCACCACTGGCCGTGGCAGGGAGTATGGATTCCACACTTGTGGGGAAGAGGAGAGAGCCTAGCACCAAAAAGGTGCATTTCCGTCCTTGAAATCTAACAAAATGTGCCCTGTTGGGTTTCAAACTTGCATTAGGCCCATAGCCCGCTTTTTCCTTCTGATTTCTTGATTTTTAATTTTCATGAACATTCTATGGACGGCCCCACCATTGCATTTTGAAAGCAGATCATTTTTTGTGGCTTCACAGGTTCTCTGTTAGAGAGGAACTTTTTCTCAGCATTGAAAACTGAGAAGTCAATAATACCAAATTTATAGGGAATTTTCATGAGATTTTGCCGTGGAGATGACGCTGAAATGGGTTGAGGCTTTTGGTGATATGTGACATTTTGAACATGAGGATATGAAATGTTTAGGGTGCAGAGAGTTGACGAATACAGACCTCATTCGTTTGCCCTAAAACCGATATGTTGAATCCCTGACTCTCTGTTCTTCAGGATCTGACGTTATTAAGAAATATTCTTTCGAGAGGTAATCATGTCCCAGCAAATTCATTAGGGTAGACCTTATCCAACATGACGGTGCCCTTAGTAAAAGGGGAAATTGCAATTACAAACACCCACAAGTGGAAGTTTATGTGGGGAGGTCTCGGGAGAAGATGGCCCTCTTTAAATCAGAAAAGTGACTTCGCGTTAAAAGTTGCTGTGCCGCACAGCCCTGACACTCACCCAATCTTCTGTCACTTGATTTGAGACTCTGGCATCTTGGAGGTGAGGCGAGAAATATTTGCTGTTCAACTTGACCAGTCTCTTGTATTGGAAACATAGTATGATATCTTTAAATCACCATGGTTACGACACAAAACAAACCATGTAAGAACAGCAGCAAAGAAGTCAGACTCTTTTCTCCTTCCATCAAAAAAGGCAGAGCAACCAAGAAAGTCTCTCATTTGCCCACCCGGGGCACCTCCTTGCCTGTCAAGCCAGGGCCTGTACCTCAGAGGCTTCAGGATCCTGCCTGACATCTCTGATCGGCCTTCGAGCATCCCCATGATGCAGAGTTGTAAGACGTGATGTTTTGCGTTTTCAAAAACACAATGAAAGAGGAGTGACTTCAGATTCCAGAGACCCTGAGAAGGTTTTGTGTCTGGACGTTTTTGACTTTGCTTTATCTATACTCTGTTGGGATTCCAACTCGTGGTTTTCCACCAAGCCTATAATATGAACAATGTTGAAAGTTGTTTGACTGGCATACTCGTTGTATAAGTGCGGTTTCCCTGTGTGGTGGTATATAAGTTGTCGGTTAAGTTGCAACTGCTGCCTTATAACATGTTCTCATTAATCTCACCATAGGCTCGCAGGTATGCCTTCTTCTCAGACAAGCACTGAAGGGAACAATCAGATGTACTCATGTCCCATTTGGATCGTCAGCATCAAACCCAGTTCTCTTGAGCTTTACTATGTTTTACACATGTCACTCAACTTTACAGAAGATCTAATTGATCAATAATCTGTATGTCTTATCAAAAAGCACTGACGTTTTGAAGATGCTGCAATTAGCACGGCAGAAAGTAAGTGAATTGAGAAACGCCGATTTCCTCCAAAGGGTCCCTTTTTCCACCGCTGCACACTGCAAGGGCTTTGCAAAGTTCCTTTGGCTCTGAATACTGCGATACCTAAAAGCATGACAATACAATTCCTAGGCTTCTCTGAGAAGGTTTTCATTGCACTTGATTTTCTGGTAGATTTTACCTGGTATTTATGCAACAAGCTTTTTGTTTTAATTCCTCTGCTGTGTCTTTCTTCCCATAGACTCAAGAGAAGGTTATCTTTCTAGAACTTACGTAACTTTGGATCTCACTGTTTGCCAGAGTGACATCATTGCCAGTTCCCTCATAAGATCAAGAGTAATTTAGGACTTAGCTCTACATTGGAAAGCAACACTTAAATGATATGATGATTTACTGATCTTTAGTACAATCATAATGAATTTCAAAGGATCAAGTCCCACAGTGCCTTCTCTATCTAAAGATAAGGAAGCTAGAAATAGATTCCAAGGAAAAGCAATCAGAAAATCACCAGTCCTTGAATTCCAGCAATATACCTATAGACAATGAAAGAATTAAAACTATTATTTAAGAGTCAAAACAATGGATGCAAAATTGCTTTGATACTATCATCTAGATTAACATTCAATGACTGAGGAGCAGAAACATATTAGTTTTAAGAAATTGGCATGCGTCCTCTTCCTATTCAATGCAAGAACACAGACCATATCCCACTACCAAATCCACATTCCTATACTTCACAACAGCTAGTGGAGTAACAGCAGAGTAAGTGTCAGGCAAGGAATCACACCACCTTTGATGGAGGATTTGTGTTGCCTATCCTAGAAAGGCTCTTACTGGCTCAGGCCTAGTCACCCCACCACACTTTGGGCCAATCAATGGCTGTGGTGCCAGGCAGCCATTCTGTCATAGGCTAGTGCCATTGGTGACAGAGCAACAGGCACCCTCATTGGATGATCCTAACATCTTACATAATTGCAGTACATTTTAAATTTGGTTTAAAAAGTGGAGACTTTCAGACTGCAACAGAATAGATTCAAGTACATTAGAATGAAGTAACATGGTTATTTTTGATATTATGGGATCGAACAGTGCTTTGATTCTGGAGAATTTGATTGAGCTTCTACTACACTGTTGGGTCGTTGTCATGCATTTCATTGAATTCTGAGTGCAGGACAAGTAGAAGTGTGAATAGTATAAGGGGTTATTTGTATCAAATAAGGAACTTTATTGGTTTATATGATGCATGAATTGTCTGGATAACAATACTCTGTATGCAGCTGGGAGAATGAGACTCAAAAGCTAATCTGTATTGGTATGCACAGCTATCCACTGCAAATATCTCTAAAATGGATGACCCAGAGAAATAACAACATTCAGGGAAGAGATTAAATGCAATATAGAGACAATTCATATTCCTAGGACTTAACAGCTCCACAGACATAGTGGAGTTAATATGTTTGAAAATATTTACTTCATGGTACGACTGGAGTTAGGCAGAATGCCCGATGAAAAAGTAGCGTAGGGGCGGCTCTTCAACGCTACAGGTCTTCTCGGTGGGGTGGGAGGTGGCTCTGAAAAGAGCCTTTGGTTTACAAAGGTCAGGCGATCTGGAGGCAGCTCATTTGCAGCGAGCGTAGCGAAGGAGGGCCTTGGTGGCCTCGGACATGGCGAGTTTGCCCATGTTGCCAGGCAGGAGCAGACACACGGCCATCTGGATCTCCCTGGAGGTCACGGTGGAGCGCCTGGTGGAGCGGAGCAAGAGTGCGGCCTCGCCCACGATGCACTCGAACATGTCCTTCACCAGGGAATCCAGGAGGCTCACCGCCTGCTGCGACAGGCTCAGGCCCTGGTGGACGTTCTTCAGGACCCTGGGCAAGTAGGTGGCGAAACTGTCAGCATTACGGCGGCGGCGGCGCCTTGGCTGCTTCTGCTCGGAGGACTCTGGCGTGGCTTCTCTGGGTTCCTCTGCATCCAAGAGATCCACAGAAGTCTCAGCGGAAGGCTCAGCCATCCTGGCGGATATAGTGTCACAGCCGGCACGGAAGGACAACGGCGGTGTCTGAGGCGCAGACGCCCCGTTACAGTCTCCGCCTTTACTGCCGTGCGGGGCAATCGTCACTTGTGATTGGATGAAATGCCATGTGGGCGGGCTCTGCGATTGGCGAAGCTTTCCTTGTCATCACCTCACCTCAACCAATCAGACTGGCCGTCGTTGATCTCTACATGTCATGTGACCTACACGCGGAGAGCCTCAACAGACACAAGAGGGCAAAAGGTCATCTGAAAACAATGTTCGACATCTACCTTGTGAGAATTTTTTGGGATAAGACCTCAGCAAAGCAATTCGATTATAGAAATTTACTCACTAAAAAGAGATGTAAGGAAAACGAAACCCGTAATGTTTACACTCTTCGGCATCACGTTAAAGGAACGTCTCATATAAGTTATAGAAGACGAAAAGACATTACGGTAGGAAGAAAATGACATGCAATCCTGACGTACATTTATTCAAATCTCCTTGTAAAAAACGTGTCTACAATGCTCACGGACTATCTTTCGTCCCTTATGGCCACTCTTACTGGATGACGTGATGATAAGCAGGAGTGGTAGCCAATCACACCACACATGTGCCTTAGTGACAAGCTCCCCACACGGCCTTCATCCAATCATGCATGAAGATTGCCGCTTATGTCAGCAAAGGCACCAACTATAAAGGGGCCACCACTCGCTGGCAGCCGCCATTCCCCTTTCCTTGAGGCTGTGACCCAAGAGCGTGCACAATGGCTGAGCCTGGCGCGGAGACTTCTGAGGAAAACCAGGGCACCGAAGAGTCCAGAGAGGCGGAGAGGAAGACCTCCGAGAAGCTGTCAGGGAGGTGCATCTGCCGCCGCCGCCGCCGCCGCCGCCGCCGCCGCAACATGGGCCGTTTCAACACCTACTTCCCCAGGGTCCTGAAGTTGGTCCACCCGGGCCTGAGCCTGTCGCACCAGGCCGTGTGCGTCCTGGATTCCTTGGTGAAGGACATGTTCGATCGCATCATGGGCGAGGCGGTGCAACTGCTCCGCTCCAGCGGGCGCGCCACGCTGACCTCCACAGAGATCGAGACGGCTGTGCGCCTGTTGATGCCCCGGGGCATTGGCAAGCATGCCGTGTCCGAGGCCACCAAAGCTCTCGTCTTGTTCACCTACCGCAAGTGAGCACCCTAGGGCAAACCTGACCATCGCAAACCAAAGGCTCTTTTCAGAGCCACTTCCCAAGCCGCCCGAAAGACCTGTAATGCTAAAGAGTGGCATGTTCTCTCCCTTTTGATTCGTGCCATTCTGCCAAGCTTTAAAACATTCTTTTCCCTTCGATCGATGCGAGTTAGCAAGTATTATCGACTCATAGTTCTCTGCAGCGTAATTTTTTTTCCCACAGAAACCGGGGTTTGCTTTGGCCGTAGCGCGTTTGGTGGCATACCGCACTGTAGTACGGATTGAGGCAGAGTGCGTGATTCCTCCGATGACCCGCTATATTCTGGGGACCGTTGTGGCTGCTCGTGTGTTCTTGTGGTTCCATCCAAAATTCTACATTGTTTGTTCTAATCCTTTGAATGAAGTCTTTGGAATTTTGACGTGAATGGCATTAAATCCCTATACTGCAGTGGTTAGCGTGGCCGTTTTAATACGCTAATTCTTCTAATCGGGAGCGCAGATCGTCTTCCGGCGCTTTGTGTCTTCTTTCATGTTGTTTACTAGGGTTTTCTAGGCCTCAGCGCAAGGTCTTGCACCTCCTTGCCTGGTTTATTTCCGTCTGTTTTATCTTTGGACCTTTGCCATAATGCAGAACTTCAGTTCTATAAAGGCAAGATCAGCAAATGTTAGCAACTCTAATATGTCTCGAGTTCACAGTTTCTTCCGTGAAAGCCGGTACATATTCCTTACCTATATATCGCTTCCGCAGCCTTCCTAAATTGTCGTATCAGGCTTTCTTCAAGCTCTACCGTTAAAGCCATCTGCAAGGCTGCAATTAGTTCCCTAATAATTTCATTTACGTTTTGTATATTCATTTTTCCCAAGTGAATCATGGAGTTTCTCAGAGGATCTTTGTGTGTGATATGCAAGGGTAACGGGAAGTAGCTGCTAACCTTATAGAGATACACTCTGATAGTCTTCTCCTGACTCACGTTAATCATTTATTTAAATACCTAAAAGGGGACCAATTGCTGTACAGAAATAGCTAAGGTAAAAAGGTTTTTTAAAATAGTTTCCTAATTTCCTCTGTGCACAATTCCTATTTGAATTCCTTCAGATTCAATTTTGCATACTTGACGATGAGATTGTCCAGTAAGACCAGCTCAAACCTCACTGTGTACCGGTCCGGCCATGAAAGACTGTCTTCCCGTTAACCACAGTCATGGATTAATACGAGTTCCAGTGAAAACCTTCCTGTTACATTCAGTCCGAAAACCGAAGGGCTAGATGTTGTATGCTTTGCCGGTCATTTGTCTTCCTTAATTTATCTACTCCTGGTGATTTAAAGGTATCAATCCGTAGCACCTCGGCATCAACCCTTGATAGGCCTCAGCTGACTCCTTTGTCCTCAGCATATTTAAATGCAAATTTTCTACTTATGGTTAATATGTTATCTTTTGCGTTATGAGTTTTTTCCTGAGCTATCTGTGTTGTATTTAGTTAATTTTAAAACCGTGTCTTCCTGATTCACAAAGCTGCCCATTTTCTAAATGTTTTTTCTTCTAAGCTGATTTCTTGCCTCCTATATTCACTTGGAACATTACTGTAATGTATCTGTAATTTGAAATATATTACGATTTGCTTGAATGTCCAGTATTTGATCACATGTGTTAAGATTCCACATGACCAGTTAAAGTAAGTTGCAACTAGCCCTTGGACTAGAATGCTCTTTTGACCATATTGCAGGAGTCTAACACCTTGCAGAAATAGCAAACCGTCAACGGATTCTACTGGTTTTTGTTATTGTTATGAAAACGTCCACTTGCGGCTGTTTCGCTGATGCCATCCTCCAGAATGCAGAAGAAAACAATGCTGTCTGGATTAGTCTACGGTCGACAGCGCCCTGAGAACCGACCTTTCACCGAAACTGTCCAGATCTTGAAGTTCCCTGTTTTGGGACCGTGTAAGTACTTGCTCTTGCTAAAGGAATGTGCTGTTTTCATGTTGATCACGGCCCCCCTGCACATCTCTTAATACATCTTAAATTCTTTTTGAGACTTTGTTTCCTCCTTCGCGGGGTCAGCAAAGAGAACCTAACACTCTGGTGCCGGAACCCGGAGGGAGTAAAGAATTTTTCTCTCCCTTTCCCTGCTGACCTGTGCATCCACATCAGTGTTTTATTCGCGCACGTGTCCTTTGCCTGTCAGCCAGCAGAGACACCATCGTCCACATGGGTTCCCTTTCGTTCACTCCCTCACTCTCTAAAACCCTAGTGCTGGGTCGGACCCCTCTGGGTCACTGACCCTCTGGCATGTTTTCCAGACGGTGGTTTATTTGGGGAACGCCCATATAAGTCATTCGTTTGTGTCTCCCCTGAATGTTTAGGCAGACAAGGGAGATGTCTGGTGTCCGATCGACATTCATCCAGCGCCCCGCCTCTACTCCCCTCTCCCTTCACTGTGGGCAGCACACAATCGGCCAGTCCCAAGGAGCCTCCTTTGGGATGACTCCTCAAAAACCTCCGCCTTCTCTGTCTCACTGATTTAACACCACAACACCTCATCTTTTCTTGGCGATCAAATCTGGCCTCAATATCGATTAGATAATAATTCACAATGGTCTGAACATGGAACTTTGGATTTCTTGGACCTTCGTGACCTTGATGACTTTATAGTCACTGCACAAGACAGGGGTCAGAAATTTGATATGTTCAGGCATTTCGTTTTCTCCATAACCCTGCTTGTCTCTGTCAGTCTTGTGCTGTTTAACAAATCCTCCTTCTCCACTCTAAGCCTCAGAAGGACTCTGACCGTCCCCACCGCCTTATTGTCTCCCTTCCGCTAAAAAAAGACCTCCTCTCCCTCTACCAGGCCCTCCCTTCACTCCATTCCTTTTTTCCCCTACACAGGCCCCTCATGCCAACTGCCAACTCCCTGAACCCCCTGAAGAGTCCCCTGCAAATTTCCCAAAATCTCCCCTTGGGTTCCTTCACTCCCAACACCCAAACCCCCTTCCTTCTCACCCCCTCATACTGTGTGCTGATCCCAGCATCCACCACGGGCCCTGTTCTTCCCCTCCGGGAAGTAGCAGGTACTGAGGGTCTTTGCAGAGTCCGTGTCCCTTCTTCCAAAGCTGATCGAACCCAAATTGAACATCTTGGTTCCTTCTCTTCAGATCCCTCTGCCTTTATCCGTGAATTCGAAAACGACACTGATTCTTATGATCTTACCTGGCACCACCTCTACATGACCCTTTCCTCCTCTCTCACTCCTGACTAAAAGGAACACATTAGGCTGGCAGCCCGAGCCCCTGCCGATGTCATCCACCACAGTGACACTACTTTTCCTGAAGGCCCAGCTGCGGCGCCTAGAGGAAACCCTGCCTGGACTTACCAGACGCATTCTCCTGGCCTCCTGAGCCCTAAACGCGTGATTAGCGAGGGTCACTTTCCCAGGCTCGGTTATTCCGGGCACCAGTCACATACCTGGGTTTTACTCCTCCGACCGCCTTCAGAGAGCCATTCCCCCCGATCGGAGGCATCTCCTTTCCTCTATGTCCACTCCCACAGCTAACCGGGAACCTCTTTCGTTTCTCGGGCCAGCTGGCTATATCAGACTCCAGATACCACGTTTCAGCCTTTAGGCGATGTCACTCTATGAGGCAGCTAAGGGCCCCTTGGGGGATCCACAGTCCGTATTTAGATTTCCTCTCCTAAACGCTGAAACTCTGTCATCTCGGCTGCCGCTCGTACTCTCCCGGACCTATGCAAGCCCATCACCCTCATAGGGACGGAAGACAGGGCATCGGAAGACAGGGCATCGCGCAGGGATTATTGGGACAAAGCTCAGGATCAGACGTTAAGGTGGTGGCATACCTATCCAAACCACTGAACCCCACCGTATGAGGATGGAGCACTTTTCTCCGGGCACAAGGTGCAGACTCACTCCTCAATAAGGAAGCACGGAAGCTCACCTTCTCACAACCCGTGACTGCACACTCTTCTCATGCCCTTGCTGAATTAATTTCCTCCAACACCAGCCAGTGCTTCCCCGCCTTCTGGCCTACAATCTATTCATTTGTCGCTTACGCAGGCCCCCCCACCCCACATCACTCTGGCCGGCTGCTCCTCTCTCAACCCGGCCACCCTCTTAGCTTGGTTTGCCCTCCACTACCGAACCTCCTCACTCCTGCACCAATCTTCTTGAACACAGAGCCCTGTATTTGCCCCATGGAATGGATACCCTGCTCCAGAACACTCAGGATTCTCGGTTCCTTGACAGAGGCTCCTTCCTACACAACTCACGGTAAACGAGCGGCCACCTATGCAATGGTTACTCCGATCCAAATGGTAGAAGGAGAGCCTCTGCTACCAGGAACTTCCTCAGAGAGAGCCGAGATAATTGCCCTCACCTGTGCTCTACCTTTGGCCAAAGATCAAATAATTGATATGTATACTGACTTTAAATATGCCCGTCACATTCTACATTCCTATGCAATTATGTGAGAAGAAAGAGGGTACCAAATCACCCAAGGGTCCACTATCATCAATGCAGGCCTCACCTCAAAATTCCTACAGGCTGCCAAACTTCCTACGTCAGCAGCTGTTACTCATTGGTAAGGGCACCGAAAATATCAGGGCCTCAGCTCTCCAGGTAATGATAAAGCAGTCCTTGAGGCCCACTCGAAAGGCGGCCCTCGTGCAGGGAGCCGAGACCCAGCCAGCGTCTCTCTCACGATTGCGCCAAACTACCCTTCCCTTGCAGGGGCGCAGTTCGGGAATGATGATGTGAAAAAATACTGATAACGATAAACCCGTCAAAGGCCGTTCCACAAATCTCTTGGAAAATGAAAACACCTGTCAAACGATAGTTTCTGTAAAAACCAAGACTGTAAAGATGACCAGAGTGAAAGACTTGGCAATAATGAAATTATCAACAGAAAGTCAGAATTTCGTTTAATTTTGTGTTACACAGTGTTTTTTAGAATCGTAACTAGAAGAGCGAGCAAGTATTATCACAGAACACTATAGGCTTCTTAGCAATTTTAGGTAACCGTCATAACACAAACAGGAATTATTAGACTTCTGCAGAAATACGTGTTAAGATGGTTAAGCATCACATCCTATGTGGACAACGCCACCCAAACTATCTCGTCATACGAAATTAGCCTCATTCAATGTTTCTGTTTTCACAGAGCGAAAATAGTTTCTTGGCATAGGAAATCTTAACAGCTCTCTCCGATTCCCCATAATTTCCTTTAAATGTGTTCTCTACAAAATTTGGCTTTGTAGGTATGTGTGGAGAGTTACGTCTTAAAGTACAGGTTAAAACAAAATGTACTTCTTATTTGCCAATGGCATATATTGTTGATAGAATTCAGTGCTTATTTTCTCTTTTCTTGAAGCGCGATAGGCATAAGGCGCTTCGAGGCAGAGATTCTTTCCGGCTAGACGTTCTGGACAACTAGCAACGCGCTCTTAAAATGGACCGCACTTTAAGAATTCTTTTTTTGTCCTTTTACCAAGTGAAAGAACTTTGACTTTGCTGTTACATAATGGCATCATGCAGTTTGATTTCAAATTCATTTGCCGTTGTTCAGAGTGACTATAGTTTGGAAGAATCCATTTCAATGTAAAATTTATTTTCATGTCTACATATCTTAGTTTGCTTGTTTTTTTTGCTGTAGATATATTTTCCTGATTGGCCTTAGCTTTGCTTCATACAGTAAATAGAATTCGGAACCTAAGCCTTAGTTTTCAGTCATTGCAAGCAAAACAAGACAACACTTTATTTAAATAAATTTTCGAGGTCAGAGGATTCCCACATGCTGTGCTTCCTGAGGCAACAATGCCTGAAGGTGGCATGAGACTTGTGCTTCAGAACCAATTTTAGTTCTTCGACTAGAAGCTGACTTAAGTTTAAGAATGAATATCTCAGTAGCGTACATTGAGAATGTGAGTTCTGATATCATATAACTTAGTAAAGCTCTTTAAAGTTACAGGTTGCTAAACATATTTTAGGGTGAATATCTCAGTAGCGTACATTGAGAATGTGAGTTCTGATATCATATAACTTAGTAAAGCTCTTTAAAGTTACAGGTTGCTAAACATATTTTAGGGACATAGAGTCTATTGTTAAAAGCTTCTGAAGTAACTCTTTTTCTGACCATGAAGGTGGAGCGTGGCAGTTTTTGAAGGGACCTGTCTTACTCTCATTTTTTTTTCCTTCTTGTGAAATGCATCCCATCTACATGTAATTCGGTACCCTAAAAGACTGCTTAAGTAAATCAAACCTAAGAATGCAATCCAGGTTTCATCTACCACACATTTACCTAACCACGGAACCCAAAGAAATATCCAGATTAACCTGTTGTCCCCGATTTCAGTAGCCCATGATGGAGCCTTCCATGATCCGGAGACACGCCAACAAACTCCAGTAACATGTCCATTTACAGCATGTACTGAGACAGACACAATCCCACCTCATTCACTTTTTCATTCAAAACCACGACCACATACCTGGAAAAACAAGACTCACCTAGAGAAAGAAACCACGCGTGAAGTTAATAAAGCCATATAATCTCATGTGGGCGCTTAGAATTTAAACCTGGCATCGCTCCGTGTTTCTTCTTCAGTTTGTTACCGTGTTCAGAAAGACAAGGCTTCGAGGACTGATCTTTTAAAGGCAAACCATAGACTTTGATTTTCTGGGACAGGATAGCCTGCATACCTCGTGAGTTATTTTCAACGTGGTTTTATACATTCCAGCGAGCCAAATTTTAAACGGAGAGATCCCAGATTGTTTTTTTCAATTTAGGTCTCCAGTTGTACGGCGACTGGACCAAACTAGCAAGGATTGTAGTTTAACCGTATTTTAACAATAAATGTACTTCCAGGAACAGGCAGCACTGGGAGGAAAGTGAGGAAGACTAGCAAAATATGCACAAGGCCACATATTATTTTCCTCAAAACTTTGAGAGAGAAAAAAATGAGAGGACGAGGCCTTGGTTGCCTTGCAGTTGGATTGGATGCAATCTGAGGTCAACCACACTTGCTGATTTCCACTGGCACTGACAATGCACAGCAGGTCCAGGACACCTGGGTCCTAGCGGTTTGGCCCTCTGGGTCTTAGTGCCCAACCTCCAGTGTTTAGGCAGGGACACCCCAGGTGCCTGGCTCGGGCGACTGCGAGTCGGGGGCACAAATGTCAAGGCTGAGGAACTTCGTGTCTTGGAGAAATAATAACCAGCAATCAAAGTGAAGAACAGCACAAAATGAGTTTAAAGCTAAAACGATACGTTGACTTTGGAAGGGACTTTACTTGCCTTCTTAGAGAGCCCCGTGTTGTCACCGATGGCCTTTTGAGGATAATGGTCCAAGAAGGAATTCGGAGAGGCTACGGTATAAAATCAACCTAACGTATCCAAACGGAAAGGGTCTCTGTGGTACATTTCTTTGTTGCAAGACTCGCACACAAGTGAGTATTGTAGAACACTGCGTATTTGATAGTTTGTCCTATTTTTTGCTTTTGAATTGGAGGATTGTCACAGTTTTCATTCCATATTTCGGTCCAGAATACAAGTGCACCTGATCCTTAAAAACGTAAGCCAGACTGGGATCACTAAAAGGGATTCGACCTACTTCCAAACTACTTTTCCATGCAAAAGGCGGCTAACACTCACATATGGGTGCCATGAGGGATTTCCCCGTGGGAGTGTTCAAATGCATCGGAAGATATGTGACATGACTGTTCAGAGCGTATATAAGTAGCCAAAAGCCTCTGTTGCTTTAAAGATGAGATCTGGCATCACCTTTAACAGTGGTATAAGCTCACTTCCTTGAAAAATGATAGGCCAGTACACAGCAAAGGGAAAACAGAAAGAAGCCATCAACGAGAGGACTGTCCAGGAATGAGCAGCCTTTCCGAATACACAGCCAAAGGAAGCTCAGCATTCCCGACAACAGCCAGGCCTCTGCTGCTCACCTGGATGCCCCAGAACCAGGCCTTTTCCTCAGGGAAGTCTGGAGCACAGACATAAACAGAGTGCCAAGCAGATTGAAGGGACAGAGAAATATCCAGAAAATGATGGATCCTAACGAAAAACACCGGAGGAAAACATGAATGCACACAATAAAGGAAGCCACAGGATGAGGACTTGACAAGCAGCAGTTTGAATGATAAACACCAGAATCCAGAAAAAATAGAGGAATTGAAAGAGAGCGATGATAAAGTTAAAGAAAATGGGAGTCTCCCACGAATAGAACTCATGGGGTTAAAGAACACAATAACGGAGTTGAGGAACACAATAGAAGTTTTCAGCACTAGGTGGGGAGAGACTTGCCTGGAATCAGTGACCTACCAGATGGGGCACTGGAATGCACTAACCTGACCAGCAAAAATACAGAACTAAAAGAAATGAAGACAGCATATGATTCCTATGGATGACATCAAGAGGAACAACATTTGCCTCATAAGGGAATGGATAAAGATTATGTGACACAAACACACACACGCACACACAGTGGAATACTACAAACCCCTTAGAAAGAGGAAATCCTGTCATTTGATTCATCTTGTATTTATCTAGTGGGGATTATACTGTAGGAAGTTAGTCAAAGGAAGTAAAAATAGATGACAGATGATCTCACTCACATGTGGAATGTGAATAGACAAAACAAAGGAACAGACAAAACAAAACCAAACCTTGGACACTTGCACTCAAACTGAGGTTACCGAAAGGAATGGGATGGGGTTGGGGGGTATCAAGTGGTGGCAAAGCCCCATGGACAACACTTGTTGATTTTGTGAATGGCAGGATGTGTTGACATATATCTGAGGAATGGGGAAATTGCACATATGGGGAAACTACACATATGAGTTCATTAAAATTTTTAAAATGTGGTTACTGTAATAAAATATCAAAAAGTTTAAAAATGAGTAAATAAAGATGAAGATAGAATATGATACCTATGGACCAACATCAACTTGAAGAACATTTGCACTACAGGGGCAATTGGAGGAGAAGAGGGAGAAAGTGGGTAGAAACCATATTTCAGAAATAATACTTGAGAATTTCCCTGAACTGAAGGAAGAGGACCTCCAGACCCAGGATGCTCAAATAGTTCCAAACAAAAGAAACCTAGACAGAACTACATTTAGCATCGAAATCATTAAAATGTCAAAATACAACATAAAGGCAGAATATAAAAAAGCAATGAGCAAAGCAGGTTACATATAAAAGAGCCCCCAGATGACTGTTGGTGGATTTTTCAACTGAACTTCTGCAGGGCAGAAGGCAATGGCATGATATAGTCAAACTGCCGAGAGAAAAGGACTTT
>RJWH01009852.1:0-20031 GCA_004363575.1 Solenodon paradoxus
TATCATCTAGTCATACAGGCCCTTCCTGAATTCTCTGTATGAGGCCATCATTTCATTGATCGGACTTGCCATGATCCTGAGGACTTTACTTTTCTATCTTGCCACTAGAGTACAAGGTCCATGAGAGCAGAGCAACAGAGACCTGTGTCACCACTCTATCCCCAGAGCTGAGCAAACCACTTGAAAAACAAGCAATAAATACTGGTTGAATGAATTATTTTAAGAATTCAGTTCAGGGCCATGCCCTTGTGGCTCAGATGGCTGAGACAGCTAGGGTGTGGACCATGTAAAGTGCAAGCAATCAGGGTTGCAACCCAAGGCAGGGCATAGTGAACAAAAAAGCCAAATCAACAAAAATGTTTCTCCCTTTCCTTTTCCTTCCTTCCTTTTCCTCGTCCCTCTCTCAAAAAAGGAATGTGCATGTTACTGGGAACACTGGTGGGTGCAGCATTGTCTAAGGCAGTCACAGAAGCTGCATGAGGAGGTGATGTTTGAGCTAGCAGTCCTGACAGGAAATGGTATTTCAGGCAGAGGAAATACTATGTGTGAAGGCAACACACATCGTGTTCAGAGAAGTGCAAACAGTCTACTGTTACTAGGACTTTAAAATCAAGAAGTACTACTGATCTCACAGACAAAACATTTTAAGATTATGCTATGAACAACAAAAGAGATAACCTAGAAGAAACTGACAAATTCTTAAAACAACAGAGTAACACAGATCACCAACACTCAGTCAAGAAGTAGAAAATCATATAGCAAGGAGAGAGACTGAACCAGTAATCAAAAACTTTGTACAAAGAAAAGCCCAGAGTGAGTGGTAAATTCTACCAAAAGTTTAATGAAAAATTAATTTTTTACATATTAAAAATCTTTATGCTATACATTTCCAAACAATTGACAAGGCAGAAAAAGTGTCCCACGTCTGCCCTGGGAGAGCAGCAGTTAAGTCAATCACTGAAGGGTATACGCCATACACCCCTGGATTTGAGTCTCGGGGTCCGGGGGAAACAACCAGGGTAAACAACTAAATGGCAATAAAATATAAATGCTTCTTCCTCCTCTCTCCTCCTGTCTTCCTGCCTGCTTGCCTTCATTCTTGCCTCCACCTTTCCTTTAAAGAAAAAGTATCCCCAAAGTAGATGGAACTAGTCAATTTTTTTTTTTTAGAGATTAGTTCAACCCTCCAAATTAATTCTGTTGAAAATTTCTGTAGAGCAAATAATTTATATAGGTGACCCCTGGTGGGGTAGCAGTTGGGTCAACTGCTTCTAAAGGGGCACAGGCCACATAACTCCTGGGCTTGAGTTCCAGGTCCAGGGGGAAGCAGTCATTGTGAACAACTAAATAAAAACAAAATGAAGATGCTTCTTCCTCCTCTCTCTTCCTACCTGCCTGCCTACTTGCCTTCATTTCTGCCTGTGCCTTTCCTTTAAAGAAAGTGGGCGGGGGGGAGGTAGGAGAGACGAGAGCAAAAGGTGGCAGTAAGGGACAGTGGCAGGTGTGGTGTGAAATATAGACTGAGATGGAATTTCAATATTCTAAGTGGAATTTAGCACTGTGAACTAAATAAATTTTTAAAATGTATTTATATAAATAGGACTTTACTACAAATGGTTATTTTATTACCATATTTCACACTTTTCAAAACATAACAATTCATCCTCTATGCCAGTATTGCCCTAATTTCAAAATCAAAGGTATCACAATACTAACTAGAGATCAATATACATGTAAAAATCTACACATAAAATACTGTCAAACCAAATCCAGTAGCATATAAAAAGGCTTCTACACAAGACCAAGTGGAATTTATCCCAGAGATATGAGACTGGTACAATGTACAAAAAAATCAATTTAATACACCATAATAGAATAAAAAAAGAATAAAGACACGATCATCTCAATGATGCAAAAAACATTTTGACAAAATAAATTTTTAAAAGAGGATGGAACAGAGAAGAGGAAGAAGCACTTTTTTGAGGAAAAAAGGAAGAGAAAGATGAAGCACCACCCATTCATTCATTTATTTTTGGTCGTTTCCCACCCCCATTCTTGGGCTCCACATGGTCTATGCCTGCCCTGGCCCCAGTTACTGGCTTAGTGGCTGAGCAACCAGAGTGCCTCTGACAAAATTTTTTAATGGGCAAAAAATCTGCATAGACATTTCTCCAAAGATGATGCACAAATGACCAAAGAGCACATGAAAAGATGCTCAATATCATCAGCCATCAGGGAAATGCAAATCAAAACCACAGTGAGGGTGCATCCTGGTGGCGTTGTGGTTGTGGTTGGGCCTAGTCCACATACATCCCAAAGACCTGAGTTTACGTCCTGGGGCTGTGGAGAAACAACCAAAATGAACAACTAAATAAAAAACAAAATGTTTCTTCCTCCTCTCTCTTCCTGCCTGCCTACTCAGCTCCATTCCTTTCTGCACCTTTCTTTAAAAAAAGACAAAAACCAGAATGAGATACTACTGGAATACACACTAGGATGGTTAGAATCAAAATGGCAGACAATAATAATTACTGACAAGAATGGAGGAATTGGAACCCTCAGACCTTACCGGTGAGAAAAAAAAAAAATGGCACAGCTACTTTGGAAAATTTATCAGTTCCTCAAAAGGTTAAACATGGAGTTATATCATATGACCCAGCAATTCTTAATATACACCTGAAAACTGAAAACACATGTTCACACAAACACTTATACTCAAATGTTTGTAGCAGTAATACCCATAATAATAATTAAAAAAATGGAAACCCCAATGTCCAACGACTGATGGACAAGGAAAATGTAGTAAATCTATACAAGGGAATATTATTCAGTTATAAAAAAGAATCAAGTAGTGGTTCCTTCTACACCAGGAATGAACCCAGGCAACATTATTTTAAACAAAAGATGGCAGGCACAGAAAACTACACACTTGTGGCTCCATTTTACTGAAGTATCTCGAACAGGTAAATCCATAGAGACAGAAGGTGGATTAGTGGTGGCCAGGAGGCAGGGGAGAGGGAACTGGGGAGTGGGCACCAGGTGCGGTTGGAGGCTTCTGGCATTAGCTGGTGGTGATGGCTGTACATCCCCCTGTGAACAAAGTAAGACCACTGAATTGTCTACTTTAAAACGCCAAGTTTTATGACATATGAATTAAAACATATTAAATCTGAGGTCAAAGCTGAGATACAGGGATTAAAAAGAAAATCTCCTCCAGGTGGTTCTAACACAGCGAGGGCTGAGATTCACGGTGCGACGATATCTATGAAGAGAATGACTGCTGAGGCGTAATGAGGTCCATCTTTAGCGACACTGGATATTGCCAGAGCACTTTCCAAAGTCACTGAAACTACTTATGGTCCTTCTGGTACAACAGGAAACTTCTAGTTGCTCTTTGACAGAGCCTGGGAATTAATTTTCCTGTTGAGGGATAAGAAGAAAAAACAAAACAAAACTGGGGTCCCAAAAGGTTAGATGCCCAAAGTCACAAAGCGGTGCTCCTTGGAGGCACAACTCCACAGTCTGTGCTCGCACCCATCTTTACATTCAACCACTCTTCTGACAAGTGTTGCTTATGTCAAATATGCTCCAATTCGCTAACATCACCAGACTCGGGTACGAGTGATATTTTCGGTTCTGTGTGCCCGGATCTAGTTCTTCCTGGGACTCTAAATTCAACTTCAGTCTTAAGGGAGAGATTCACCATACAACTGACTTGTTTCCTGATGTCGACCAGTATCATTAGCCTGGGCTTTCAAAACAGAGTATCAAATAAAGGGGGCTGTATATTTCTCAGTGAGTTCATCTTCCAATACCATGGACAAACGGAATTTTGTAAAGTTTACAAAAATGCATCGATTCCAAACTATGTACCAGGAATTAAAGCAAGATGCCTTAAGGGTTTCAGAAGTGTAAGGTAGGGTTCATGCCCTCAAAAAGTTCATCTTACTGAGTTAGTGAGACTCTAACATAAATGAGACAAGTCTTTTAAGTGGTATGATTATTAAAAAAAATGATTAGTATGAGCTAGGTATTTGGACTAATTGACCTGGGTTTTCCTTACTCTCTAGGAATATATAAAATAGTGAAGGCTGAAAACAAAGCAAAACCTTCTCCCTGGTTGTGTTAGCCAGCCTCTCAAGAACTCCCCAATGAGCCTTGCTCTGGGCTAGTTACACCTTTGTATAGTTTCCTCCCACAATGAATAGGGTTGACCTATGACACCAACAAGACATTGCAGAAATCAGTGTGTGACTTCTGAATCTTGGCCATAAAAGACATGATGGCTTTCACTTGATTCTCTCTTGGATTACTCATTCTGCGGGAAGCCAGTTTTCACATCAGGAGGACTCAAGCAGCCCTATGGAAACAGCCCTGTGGTGAGGAATGGAGGTTTCTCACCAGCAGCTAGCACTCAGCTGCCACCGATGAGAGCAAGCCACCTCAAAAGTGGAATCCTCAGCCCTCATAAAGATGCCAAATAAGGGCACCCATGGTCAAGCTCTTAACCACAGCCTCATGAGAGATCAGAACCACTCAGTTAAGTTGCACTTGAATTCCTAACCCACAGAAACAACATGAGATGATGAATGTTTATTGTTAAAAAATAATACTGTATCAAGGGAGTACCAGGGGATGAGGCTGAACAGGTAGGCCAAGGCTACACCATAGAGCCTTCAGGCTCAGATTATATCCTGCTAACCAGGATTTCTAATACTGTGCTCCACAGTGGCCCCTCAATGGAATTAGACAAAAGTAGGCGAGGCATCCTTAATGAACTGGGCTCCACTCTTCCCAGCAAGATCAGCTTCCTGCTTGTGGGTTTGTAGTTCTGGGTAAGAATATCATTTGAAGAAAAAGTTCATTGTCTAAAAATGTTTGAAAGGCACTGCTGTAAGTGATGAAGAGTCAGGGAGGAACCTGAAGGAGACTGATATAATGTGCATTTAAAATCAGCCAGGCAGCAGATGAGACTCGAGGCCAAATGACGAGGTAAGCGGCCATTTTCAGGAGCTCGAGCAAGTGATGTTGGGTACCAAAATGATGGTGGCATAGTACAAATGACCAGGAGGACGCAGCCACAAGAGGGATTAGAAGGTATAATGGATAGTACATGGTGGGTGACTGGGCATGTGGGGGCAGGGATGGCTGAAACCAAGAGAGGACTGACTCCCAGACTTCCGGATTGGGCCACTGCATGAATGGTGGTGTTACTGCAAGAGGAAGAAAGGGAAGGAATTGTGTTTGACAGTTACTTGCCTGCACTGGCTTCAACACACACAAGTGTTTGTTCTCATGTAAAAGGGAGTCCAGAGGAAGGGAGTTCCCAGCAATGCTTAAGACCCCAACATAGCATGGCAAAGTCTCTGCTATTCTTGTGGTCTTTCCTTCCCAGTCACAGGATGGCTGCTGGTGTTCCAATTAGCATGTCCATTTTCTCCCACAGAGCCAGGATTAAGAAGAGAAGTGTAAAAAGAGGCTTTCCTTGGAAGCTCCACACAACCACTGACTTCTACTCCGTTTACTTCAGCTAAGTCACATTCTGAATCTTAGGGGTTTTTTTTGGGTGGCAGTTGGAATATGTATCCTAACTTCATAGATGCTAATATTTAGGAGGGTGTAATCTAATAGAAGAATGGTGGTGTAGGAGTGATCAATCTGAGGTATTTTCCACATTGGAGAAAGGAGTTTGTCCTTAGTTATATTGAATCTGAGGTAGAACCTCAGGTAAAGAGGTAGAGGAACAAGGCAGATTAGATTAAGAGGTTTCTACCTCAGGCTACAGACACCCATTCTTCAAGCCTAGCGGTGAGAACTGGAGCCTGCGGTCTGGTTGTGTTGTTAGATTACTTTCTCTAACAACTGAATAATTATATACTGTTAGTATGAGATACATACATAAAATGAAGATTCATTGTATATATTCACATGACACAATAAGCTACATATGTAATATAACTATGTATTATATATTATAATTATATATAATATTTCAGTGACTCTAAAGATAGCTGATAATTTTCAAAATCCAAGCCCTAAATAAAAGACTAATAGAAGAGAAAAAGTATAAGAGAATGGATTAGCCTTAGATAGGGTATGTAATTTACAAACCATCTTATATACCATAATGGAGCATTTTTCCTGGAGTGTCTTCCTTTGTAAATTTCTTAAATTTGCTAACCCATGTTCCTGCTTGTATTTTTTTTTTTTGAGAGAGAGAGAGAGAGAGAGAGAGAGAGAGAGAGAGAGAGAGAGAGAGAGAGAGAGAGAAGAAAGAAGCATTTCATTTTATTTTTATTTAGTTGTTCACACTGGTTGCTTCCCCCAGACCCAGGACTTGAACTCAGGGGTATGTGGCCTGTGTCCTTTGGAGGTGATTGACCCAACCGCTACTCCACCAGGGCCTCCACTTGTATATTTGTTCAGAGGGAAGAAGGAAGGGCGAGAAGGAAAAAGTATTTAGGAAGAAAGGGAGAGAAGCATCTTTCTTTCTTTGGCTTTTCACCCAACCCCAGGTCATGAACCTGGGTCCTTGGGCTTTACACAGTTCCCAAGCCAGTGCCTCAGCCGCCTGAGCCACTAGGGCACACCCTGGTTGTATCTTGAATAACCAATTTTCTCTCTTCAGCTGAGCAATTCTAGAAGCCCGGTTGTCACAATGATGCTCGATGCCTGACTTGCTACGGAATGTCACCGAGCAGTGGTTTCTCTTTATTAGTGTGCCCTGACAAGTTTGGTTTCTTAAATAAACATAAGTACTCCCACTTTATAGATACTAATACTTAGAAGGGTGTAATGGAATATACAATTCTAAAGACATAGCAAAATGTCAGCCTGTAGCCTTTTCCAGTTCAACACCAGACCAGAATCTCCACAAGGGCAAGGTTCTTTGCTTGTCTACTGGTTGTACTGGGTTAGATCATGTCCCTTAAAAGGTCAGGTCTTGTAAGAACCCCTAGGCCGACCTTATTTGGAAAAAGGGTTCTTTCAGATATAATTCATAAGATGAGGGTGTGGAGATGAGTAGACTATGCTCTTAATCCAATACAATGAGTGTCCTTAGAAGAGAAGAGATGCAGAGACCGACACAGGAAGGAGGCCATGCGATAACGCAGAAGGGACGGGAGTACTCTATCCACGAGCCAAGAAACATCACAGATTGCAGGCAAGCACCAGAAGCCACCAAGGGCGAGGAAGGAGAGGCTGTTCCTAGAGCCTGACACTACCAGCACCTTAATTTCAGGCTTCTGGCCTCCAGAACTATGAGACAACGTGAAGTTGTGTTGCGTGAAGTCCCCTGGTTTGTTAGAATGGACAGCTGCAGCAAATGAGTACACTGGTATATCCCAGGCCTGGAGGGTAGTACTCGGCACATTGCAGGAGCTCAGCTAATGAAATACTTGCTGAATGAATGGACAGACTTTTTAAATTTCCCTGTGGCGTCTGACACCTGCTGATGACCACCCCTACCCACACCCCCGCCCCCCCCACCGACGCTCTCCTTTTCTTTCCACATCACCAGGTTTTCCCAGTTCAGTTCCAATTTTATCTGCTTTTCAAACATCAGTGTTTCCTAGCATTGTACCTTTAGTCAATTCTTCTTGCTCCATACTCTGTAATTTTGTCCTTTCTCAGGAGTCAACTCCCCATATATACCAAGGACTTCCAAATGCAAACAGATCTAACTATGCCATTCCCCTGCTTTCAGTAAGGACATGGCTACTGCCTACAGAGGAAATTCAAACGTTCTGACATCAGTATTTTACTCTGTCCTCATTCTAGCACCCCTTCCTGTAAAGTAACCTGTGCTCCAGTCACAAAGGACTATTCCAGTTGCCCAAGCAGGTGCTTTAATGTGCTTTTAATGTTTCCATATTCCCTCCACCTGGAATGCCCCTCACCCGCCTCATCTATTTGGTGAAATCCTAGTTCAAGGCCAAACACAAATGCCACTACCTTTTGGTGCCTTTCCTGGCAAGCATTCAGGCAGAAAGGCCCACTCCCAGCTGTCTTCCCGTAGCTGTGTGTTCCCCACACAAGTATTTCATCATCTCCCATTACAATAGGTAGCCTGTTTCCTCACTGAGTCAAGAGCTCTCTCACAGGACAGACGGTACCTGGTTCCTCCCCAGGGATCCAGTCCCAGCTCAAAGTCTGCCATATGTTATGCTCCATGAGATTATAAAATGAATGAACTCATTCTACTGGCAAAAAACTGAACTGTAGCTCTCAAGTGGTAACTGAATCACATGGTGCCATTTCAACAAAGCGCAACTATGGTGTGGCTACATTAACAGACATTAGAGAACCTACCGCAGATGCCAAAGTACTGAGCCCAAATGGACGACCTGCTCCACACTAGATGGGGCATTTACACTTCCCAGCACAGGATGCCAATACAAAGGGAAATCCTAGACAGAATGCAAAGCTCACCGCCGAAGATACATTGTTTCCTCGTCTTCTGTGTTACAAAACTTGTGGGCGTGTTTGGCAGCATCAATCACCCTGGACCGATCACGGGGCCTCATGGGCAATTTCTCTAACTGACAGTCTGAAGGAACAGAGAAAGATCTAGTCAGCTCAGTAGCTGCTAAAAAATACCTTGAAACAATTAGAAGTGTTCAGTGAAGCCTTCAGCAATGTGTTGTTTTTTTTTTACACTTAATTGCTGTGCAACCCGGGTACATCGGATATATGTGGACTGCACGTAGCTAGAGGCAGCAGACCTAACTACTACTCCACCAGTGAGCCCAGGATATTTTTTTTAAAGAAAGGGTGCAGGCAGGAATGAAGGTAGGCAAGAGGAAGAGAGGAGGAAGCGTCTGTATTTGATTTGTTTGTTGGTTGTTTCCCCGACTCTGGGACACGAATTCAGGTCCTTGGGATGTATATGGACTGCACTTGGCCAGAGGTGGTGGACCTAACTGCTACGTCACCAGGGTGCACTAGTATCAGAATTTTACTCCCAACTGTTACTACCCCAGTGAAATTTGACAAATCAAATCGCCTCCTCTTTGGGGGTCTTTTTCCTTTGAAAGATGAGATTATATTATCTCAAAAGTCCTTCCCAGCACTGTGATTCAAGTTTTCTTTGAGAATTTCTATGATTATGGGACACCCGTTTATGTTGTAATGCATTAGAATCAGAGGAAACGACCGGACAATAGTCTGCGATGCCTGTTGCAAGGCCTCAGAAAAGGAGAGGGTGGGTGGTATGCTACGTATAGTATGCAGAGGACTCATTCCCATTAGAGGAGTTTTAATATGGAAACAAACAGGAAACAAATTAGGTGCCCTCAGAAAGCAGATGAAAAATTAATATAATGCTAATTAAGTAGCTAAGAGCTCACAGAGAAAGCCAAGTGTGCATAGTGAGTTGAGACGAATGGAGGAGGGGGAGAGGGGAGTAATCTCACCAGGCAGTTTGCACGTTAACTCATTACTCTTCAGCGACCTGTTGGGGTAGACAGTTAGTATTCCTAGTTTAAAGACGAGGGAACTGAGGCTTAGAAAGGGCGAGACTTGCCACACATTCAATAAGAAGCAGAACAAGAATTCAGACCCAGCTCTCAGTGACTCCAGGGAGAACTCACTGCTGCAATAAATAGGTGAGGGCAGTCTAGGTACTAGGTACAGTTGGAACATTACACTGGGGACTCGGCAAAGTAGGAAAGTAAAGTCCTTGCCCTGATGAAATTTACATTCTAGCGGAAGAGACAGAAATGACAAAAGTAATAATTAGATAATTTGATGTTGGATAATAAGTGCTAATAAAAAATTAGGCCAGATATTAAGAGGGTGAACAATGATCTCCACGATCAGTGCTACCAAGAAAAATTAGGCAGAGTGAGAGGATAAGGACTGACAACTGTTTAATAAGGTAATCAGGGAAGAGAATTCTAGGAAGTGTATTTCAGCAGAGACCTGAATGAAGGATGCAATGAAGGCAGAATATTCTAGGCAAAAAATATAGCAAACTCGAAGGTCCTGAGAGTAGAAACGCTTTGACCTCATAGAGAAAAATCAAGATCTCTGTAGCTGGAGTGAAGGGAGCAAGGGGAAGAGTGTTAGGAGATGAAGTCTGAGAAGATGTGGAGGTCTGCTCAGGTGGGGTCTTTGTAAAGACTTTGGCTTTATTCTTGGTGTTATTGGAAAACACCAGTTTGGAACTGAGTTCTGCCTGCTTTGTGTAAAACAGATCAGTGGGGACAAAGAATGGATTATTGTGGCTTGGTGACTTTGAACTAGAGTGACAGAAATTGAAGTGTTAAGAAGTAGTCAGAGTTGGAATTGGTTTTCAAGAAAGCACTTGCATAATTTGTTGATAGAATGGATGTATGTAAGGAGAGAAGAATGATTCTGAGATTCGGGGTGAATAGCAGCACCAATGACTGTGGTGGGTAAGACTGAGGACAGTGGAGGGCAGGGAGGATCAGGAAGTCAGTTCTGAATGTGATCTCTTTGAGAGGCCCACCATTCTTTTTTTTTTTTTAAGGACAAGTACAGGCAGGAATGAAAGCTAGCAGGCAGGCAGGAAAAGGAAGCAACAGCATTTTATTCTATTTGTATTTAGTTATTTACACTGGTTGTCCTCCCCCTACCCCCGCCTGACCTGGGATTTGAGCCCAGGGGTATGTGGCTTGCCCAACTGCTACTCCACCAGGGTGCGCCCCATTAGACATTCAAGTGGAGACGCTAAATAGAAAGCTGGCATTTGAGGACAGGCGCAGGATAAAGATGAACCTTTGGGAGTCATCAGCATGAAAGTGGCATTTCAAGTTTGGGAACAGTTGTGATCATCTAGAGAGTAAAGACTGAGAATAGGTGAGGGGACCTGCCCCAGGGCCTTGCAAAACCTGAGACAGAAAAAAAGGAGCTAAACACTAAGGGGTAAAATCCAGGTAGGAGGAAAATCCGGAGTGCTGGAGTCTGGGATGCAAAGGAAAAGATTTCAAGAAGGATGAAGTGCTCATCTTTGTCAAATGACAGTGAGAGGCGTTAAAATGAGCACTGGTTATCAAGCGCTGAACTGTCCAGTGGACAACCTTGACAATATGGTTTAGATGGTGAGGTGGGAAGGAAAACCTGCCTGAAGGGAGGTCAAAGAGAATGAGAAGTGAGAATGCAGAGATGGTCGATATAGACAACTCCTTTAAAAAGTTTTGCTATAAACGCAGCAGAGAAATTTGGCTATAGCTGGAGGAGAATATAGGATCAAGGGAGGGTTTTATTGTCCTTTAAGATAAGAGCTATTAAGGTACCCTAGTATCCCACAGCAAGGCGACAAAGGTTCCACAGCTGGTACAGGAGAGGAAGGAGTAGAGCGAGCGAGCCAGCGTGCGTGCGTGCGTGTGAGCGAGCGAGCGTGCGAGCGAGCGTGCGTGTGTGCGTGCGTGCGTGCCTATGTGTACTTTTCTTGAGAAGGAACGTAGTTTTGTGGGAGGTCTGGATACAGGATCCTAAGGTTAAACAGAAAAGACATCCTGAGTGGGGTGGGGATGCGCAGGATTTTGGAAGAGAAGAAGAGTCCGGCAGTCTTGGAGGGGGCGCAGCTCCGGGATCACAATCAGAGGAAACACGCCCCGCCGAACTCGAAGTTTCACTCCTGGCAGACGCCCCGTCCCGACTACTCACCCAGCACCAGGACCATCTGGCCGCACAAACAGTAGTAGACGTGGAGGGGCTTCTCGCCGTCGTCATATTCCTCCCGGTCCCGAGTGTCGGAGCAGACTACCGACCGGGACACCACTTTAGGCATAATTACGAAGAGCAGTCGAAACCGCGGCGTCCAGAATAAAGGTCGCGCAGAAATGACATCGCAGATGCGCGCTGCGCCTTTTCCCTTAGGGTAAGGCTGGTCACGTGTCCGTAGTAGTCACGTGAACTTCTGGGCGATCTCATTAGGCTGAGATGTGCTGAGGCCCACGGGAGACTCCGGGAACCTCCTTTACCCTGACCGAAGTTAGCTGGGACTGCTTTGCTTGGAACGCCTTTCAGATTATTCCACTTATTCATTTTTATTTCTATACATGTATTCATTTTATATGCATAGATATACATATATAAAACCGGAGATACCAAAGGACTGTCTATTACACATATGCAAATACAAATTTTTAGATGTGACTCTAAATATGATTTTGTTGTTGTTTTCAAAGGACCAGGTGAAGGCAGGTATGAAGCCGAGTTAGGCAGAATTAGAGCAAAGGAAGAAGCATTTTATTTAGTTGTTCATATTGGTTGTTTCCCCCCTCCCACCCCCGCCCCCCCGCCCCCGTGCGCCGCAAATGGATTGTGGCAGAGGGAGGCAGCGGATTTATCCACTAGACCACCAGGATACACCATGATATTGATTTTAGGTCATATTCAGTTTGGGTCCTTAATGAAACAGAGACATCATTTAAAATTTGAGATACACTTCGCATAATGTAGAATTCTCCCTTCTGAAGGGTATCAATTCAGTGGTTTTGAGTAGCAAGTTTTTGTGGAAAGAGCCTTTTAGTTCTCTTGGGTTATACGTATACTTTGGAGTGAAGCTGGTTTATATAGTAACTTTTTGGTTACCTTTATTTTTAAGAGAGAAAAGGAGAGGAGGAAGAAGCATTTTGAAGGAAAAGGAGAAGAAAGCAATTTCATTTATTTGTTTTTATTCATTTTTGGTTGTTTCCCCCAGCCTGGGTTGCAAACCCAGGTCTCTGAGCTTTACATGGTCTAAAACTCAGCCTCAGGCTTAGCTCCTGAGCCACAAGGACACGCTTATGTTTAACCTTTTGAAAACCTGCACAAAGGTGGTTTCCAAAAGCAGCTTTATCACTTTACATTACCACCAAGTTCTGATTACTTCACATCCTCACCAATGATTTTTGATTATAGCTATTGTGCCAGGTGTGAAGTGGTATGTCATTGTGATTTTTATTTGCCTTTCCCTGATGATGAATGACACGTTTTAAGTCATTTATTTAGTGTCTTTGGAGAAAAGTCTATTCAAATTCTTAGTCCAATTTGTCATTTTATTATTGAATTGTTTGACTTTTTATATATTCTGGATACTAGACCCTAATCATGTACATGATTTGCAAAGAGAGGCATGTTAATGATTCTGTTACCCACAGATATCAGGGAACATCTTCCATTCTTTCTTCCTCCACCAAGAAACTCTCCCAGAATGCTCTTTGTGGAGGACAGGAGCCTGGAGCAATCCAAAATAAGGACATTAAGACAGTTTACTTTTAATATCTTCAATAATTCAAGTGACGACACCAAAATAGTGGATTTTTAACAGAGAACTCGCTGAAGATGGCAAGAGCTTGTAACTTGGAAACTGACAGGTTGACTGGAAGTAGTAAAATGTTCAAGATGCACAAACTGTAAACCAGTGGGAATTGAGATATGCTAGCCTTAGAATTAGGATGAGTTAAATAAAGTGTAAAAGAAATTCAAGTCTTACAGAATCAGTGTTTACTCCTTAGCTATTACACCAATGTCATCCCTATGGTTTAATATTACACATTATGTATAGTGATCCATTATAGTCTCACCCCTCATAACGCAGGGGTGGGGAAATTGTTTCTATAAAGGGTTAGAGAGTAAATATTTTGAGTTTTGAAGGCCAAGAGACAAACTCAAGAACATTATGGAGGTAGTGGTTTTTGTAAGTTCTTTTATGATGAGAGAAAACAAATGTCTACAAATGTTTTATTGATGATATTCAAAGATAATAATTAAGTATCACTTTTCTAAGCTGGGTCTACTAATGTATTCTTTTATGGACAGAGATATTATTTTTGCTTAATTAGAGCTCAAAGTGAGTGTTTCCTATCATCAAAATCAGCTGCAATATCACAGCATCTTAAAAGGTTTTTAAATTGTTGCATATCTGGTCAAGCTGAGGTTTTTAAGAACCACATTTAAAATTTGTAATATGGCGGAAGGGAAGGAAAGGGATGGTGAGGGAAAAATTTGTAATAAAACTTTACAGCTTGATTTTTTTCAAGCGCCTATTAATAAAGGCCTTAAATAATTTTTAAAAACAGTTGCAAATGTTCATCTGCTCATGTTTATCCATAATGAGACCTTTTGTATTTCGTCTTTGAAAAAATTAACCCAGATAATTAATGCCATATACTGATATCAGTCCACAAGCATTTGATTTGAATTGACCATATTCATCTCTTAGAAGGCATTTACAGAAGTCTATTAGAGTCTTCTCTTGATATTTTCCTTTTAGCATGCCATTACATTGCAAATTAACCACTTCTAATTGAAGTTTAGGTAGAGGCTCCTCAAATGCACAGTTAAATTGATTTTGAAATATAGAATTTTCCTTAGCACTTGCATCAAGTTCCAATTAATGCCACTAGAACTGTATTTTGAGCTCAGAAAATATATCCACTGCAAATTCTGCTTTTTATTTTAAGTTTTAACAACATAGAAATCGGTTAAAGTGACGACATTACTTATGATACAATGTTAGCTGTCTTTGAAATGACTCCACTGCACGGTAAATTTCACATATAAGCACCATTATGTCTTATAGTCTGAGGTTGAATTCATCAAGTAAAATTATCAAGTCTGCAGCAAAAGCTAATTTCAAAAACCATTCATGATTTAGTGACAGTGATTGGGAGTGATTCTTCTCATTCAGAAAAATTTCAGTCTCACCCCTGAGCTCAAACCAAAACATCTTAAAAACTTTACCACAAGTTAGCTTTTGAACTGCTGCAGGAAGACGAGTCTGAATATTCCGTTTCTGTTTCTGACAAAAATTTATGAAATTGACAATGGATTAATCCCATGAGAGTGAACCAAGCTGAATGTGGGCCCAGTGGGTGAATAAAACAAGATAGATTCAAATATTTGCCTACAATGCACCTTCCTTTTACTAATACAGTGAGCAACCATAGGATTTGAACAACTTACATTTTCACAAGCTTTGTGCATTTGTTCAACTAAGCCTTTTTCTACTCCATACATATTTGTCACACATCTGAGTAGATTCTATTTCACGTTGTATTGAGTTCATGTTTTCTTGAGTCTTTGGATATATTCTCACATACAGTTGTTCCACACAAACTATCCATTCAGATTAATTCTTTCACTACTTTAACCTCAGCATTGACTTTTTAAGATGCGGGCAGAAAGGAAAGTGAGCGCAGGCAGGCAGGCAGGAAGAGAGAGGAGGAAACAGCATTTTATTTATTATATTTAGTTGCATATCTTGACTCTTTTCCCTAGCCCAGAATGCAAACCTGTGTGCTTAGGATGTATGTGGACTGCGCTTTGGCGGGAGGCAGTTGACAAAACCACTACTCCACCAGGGGGGTGCCAGCATTGACTCTCTGAGTCAACAACAATTAGGCAGTATTGGTAACATCTGTGAACTCATCAAGAGCCAAAGAAAACCACTTGAAATCATTTGTCTTATTTTTTAATTGACTGTTGATGTTACTTTGTTGTCCTCAACTTTTTGAGCCACTGTTCTTGCTCAAAGGCTAATAGTCTTTTGAAAGTTGATTTTCCTTGAACACATTTCTCTGGTTTCTGCAATCAGACAGGATTTACTTAACTCACTATCAGTAAATGGCCTTCCTTCCTTATCTAACAAACGAGCCACTCAAAAACTTACCTTGGCAGAGCCCCATTTCCATTTTTTTTGACTTTTGTAAAGAATTCTTTGATAAGATATTTCATTTTAAACTTTCCAATTTTTCTAACTTGCTTGCCAGTGAGTTGGGAATATTGTGATTAGCCCATAGTCAGGCAATGTTGCTGCATGTTGTATTCTTTTCATGAAACTATGGGACCATTGCCATAAATGCAATATTTTGACTTCTAAATTCATAGCTAAGTAATCTAAACTCCACTGTTGACATGAAAAGCATGACATTCAAAATCCACTTTTATTTTCTCATTTTGACCTCATAGAGATGAACTTGTCATTTAAAAAGGGACATGAAATGGTGATACACAGAACACTCAAAGCTCCGTCAAGTTATAACTGCTGCTTAGAGCGCACTGACCAACAGTGTGAAGTGATGGGACCACCATACACAGTTTCTGCCACAGTTACTCACCTGTGCACTGTAGCATAATACCAGTCACAGATAACACGTGAACAAAGGGGTGTGTCCGTGCGCCAATGAAACTTCATTTATAGACACTGAATGTTGAATTTCATACTGTCTTCATGTGCCATAAAACATTATTAAAAGTTCTTTTTTTATGTTTTAACCATGTCAAATACAGAAAACTATTCTAAGTTTTCAGGCTACAGCAAAACAGATGGCGAGCCGGATTTGCTTGTACTTGGTTGGTAGATTTAGTTGGCCTGATTGAATTCCCATGCACAATTCTCTAGTCATGGGTATTAGCTTCCTCTTGCTGCTGTAACAAACTACCACAAATTTCGTGACTTAAGAAAACCCAAGATGATTATCTTACAGTCCTGGAGGTCAGAAATGCAAAACCAATCTTACTGGTCTGAAGCCAAGAAGTCAGCAGGGCTGCTTGCTCCTAGAAGGTCCAAGGGAGAATCCATTCTTTGCCTCCTCCAGCTTCTAGAGACTGTCAGCATCCCTTGGCTCCTTGGCTGGTGGCTGTATCATTCCAATCTCTGCTTTCAGAATCACATGGCCTTCTCTCTGAACTTGGACTCTTCCTTTCCTTGTATGGGGACTCATGTGATTACATCAGACATTTAATTAATTATATTTAATCCTGGATAATCTCCCCATCTCAAAATACCTAATTCAACCATGTCTGCAAAGTTCCTTTGACCATATAAGGCAAAATAGTCAGATTCCAGAAATTAGGACATGCAGGTGAAGCTGGTGCAATATCCAGCCTACCTATACCATGCCTTTGTTTCCTGTGATTCAGCAGTTCAGCAGGACTGAAACTATTTCATGGCCCTAATTTTCCCCCATTTCTCCAAGTTTCCCTGTTTCTCTTTGCTCTCCCCTTTCCCTCTCTTTCCCTTTCTTTTCTTCTGTCCCAGGACCCATAGATGGACAACATCTACTTTTATTGCCGAAAGCACTCACACTAGGAAAACTTATTTCCTGTAAGGTGTTTCTCTTGACTTGTCTTTTGAGATTACTGGAGTCAAAAAAGACCTTTGCTTTTATTTTAGTTGTATTTTTAACTGATTTTTTAAGAGAGGAAAGAAGAGGAAGAAGCATTTTGAAGGAAGGAAGGAAGAAAGGATGGGAGGGAGGAAAGGAAGGAGAGGAAGAAGCACTTTAATGTATTTGTTTAATTTTATTTTGGGTTGTTCCCTCCAACCCCAGGTCATGAACCCAGGTCCTTGGGCTTTACATGGTCTACGTCCCCTCCACCAGCTTAGTGCCTGAGCCACCAGGGCACACCTTATGTTGTTTCTTGATTGCTATTTGCACTAAACTTTACCAATATAAGTGAAATGGTAGAAAAATAAACCTCCTTTGCCGTCACTGGCTAACAGAAATACAAACTCGCAGCCTCATAAAGGCAGAAAAGCATAGTTTATTCGGTCTCTTCCTCCAACCCAAAATAGGTTAGGAAAATCACAATCTATTTTTGCATTTTGAAATCTCCATGAACGAATTTCCACCATTTCTCTAGTTCTATATTCCCATATTCCACAGCTTTTCCTTTTAGGAAAATTCTCAAATGCTTGCTGTAGACAATTTGGAATTTTAAAAATATTTTATAAGGAAAGGGGCGAGCAGGAATGAAGGTGAGAAGAGGCAGGCAGGCAGGAAGAGAGAGAAGGAAGAATTACTTAATTTTAATCAGTTGTACATCTTGATTGTTCTCACCAGTCCTGGGACACTAACCAGAAGCATTGGGATGTATGTGGACTGCGCTGGCCGAAGGCGGCTGACCAAACCGCTACTCCACCAGGGCAGTTCAGAATTTTTTAATCTTCCCTGTGGCTGTGTTACTAATTGACTTTTCTTTAAATATAAAATGACTTCTAGTTTCTTGACCTCTGTTTTTGTGGAGAGGGAGGGACGCTTAACAATGAAGAGGCTATTTCTACAAGATGTCAAGGTGAGAAGGGAGTGGAAGGAATGCTTGACCAATTCTGCTCTGGTTAGTATGTACCAGCCTGATATAATTTGTGCTGGAGAATAATTTTCCACATTGCTGCTTGCTGTGACAACCCTGCTTCTGATGGGGATTGTGGGGACAGTGTTCCTGCAAAGCAATCCCATTGTGGAGTCATGGATGGCTCGCCCCAAACCCTGGTACTGCAGGGTTTACAAAACCATGTGGTTCATGCTCCTGAATTTTCTTAATCAGTAGCCTAAGGAAGGAAGAGCAAAGGAGTTTCAGAAAAACAGACATCTATAACCTTCGATTAATGTCACTGTTTTTTGCTTTTGTTTTTTAAAGGAAAGGTGCAGGCAGGAATGAAAGTGAATAGGCAGGCAGGCAGGCAGGAAGAGAGGAGGAAGAAGCACTTTATTTCTTATTTAGTTGTTTACACTGGTTGTTTCCCCTTGCACCTGGGACTTGAATGTAGGGTTATGTAGCCTGGCTCCTTTGGAGGCGATTAACATAACCATTACTCCACTGGAGTGCGCTGCACCCTGACTTTTCCAAGCTGAGGTGTCATCATTCTCCATTAGCTACAGTAATTCCCAGGTCATGGTATAGCTCCATGTCCTTGTTAGTACTGTTGCTCTCGTGGAAACTGCTGTTATTCTTGACTCCCACGCCCTGCTTGCATCCCTTTTGAAACAGAATGGAAATAGACCCATTCCAGGAAGCTTAGCCTAACGGCCGCCCCCCCCCACCCCAGACTCTGCTGTGCAGTCCCTTGGGATTTGTGGATTTACATGCTTCTGTATCTTGCTGCTACTCTGGCAGATAGAATTCTAAGATGTCATCTTCCCTCAAGATTCCTGGTCACTGAAGTCCACTAACCTTCCCGTTATTTAATAGGACCCCTTACAAAGGAATTTTGTAGATGGAAGTAAAGTCCCAAATCAGATGATTTTAAGGCAGTCACCTGGGGGTGGGCCGGACCTAATCAGATAAGCCCGTAAAGTGAATTGGGCTCTTCCTGAGGGATGAGATTCAAGGCATGAGAAAGATGCGATGGAAGAGAAATCCTCTGTTGCTGGGCTTGCCATGTGGCAAGGAATGTGTGTGACCTCTTGGAGCTGAGAATGGTCCCCAGCTGGCAGCCAGCAAGGATATGGGGGCCTCAGTCTGACAACCACAGAGAACTGAACTTGGCCATCAACTTGTGGTAATTTATTAAGGCACAATAGAAAAGGAATACACTTTGGCAGCTCTTGCTTTTGTTAATTTCATATGTAGTAGTAGATGAGAGAAAGGGGGTTTTGAGTTTTGCATCCCTTCCCATCATAGCTGTAATATGATGCTGGTAGGGAAATTTGCCTTAACGGATATGTTGGCGTTAATGGGAGAGAGAAATCATTGTCCATAATGTCACTTGTTAAACTAGCTAGGATCACTGCCATTGGCAAGTGCCTCCTGCCTCCCACGTTAGCAACCACTTTCTGCACATCTGATAGCTTCCGTACATCTTCACGTGGATGTCTCACCAGTCCATATGATCAGTAAGTCTCTGCATTTTCTCTCCCCAAATTGTCCCTCCCCCTCTATTCCCTAATTCTGTTAAAGGCACCTTCAACCTCACCCCACACCCTGGTTATCTTGGGGGCTTAGAACTCTGTCCTGGTCTCTTTTTGTGCCCGCTTTCAATCTGCAGCCAAGTCTCCTCTGTTCATGCCCTCTTCTCCATTTTTCCTGCCACTGCCCGGTTCAGTATCACTCACCTAGAATATGCCAAACCTCTCCTCACAGCTCTTCTGGGACCCATCTGTGATTAGCTAGCTTTGATCATTCCATTTCTCTCTCTGCTCAACCACCTTCCAAGGAGTCCATTAGCTTGGCAATCAAATCTGTTCATGGCTTAATCCAAATCTCCCTTTCTCATCTTTTCAATAACTCTTAAACGTGTATTTTTTTCCACCTTCTAAGTTATTTGAGGTTGACTTGTAAGATGTATTCTTT